>JAXMNL010001111.1:0-24731 GCA_035128595.1 Eptatretus atami
AAAGGAGAGGATCGCTTCAGGCCGACGGAGCAACAAGCTACTCGCTCAGGGGCAAGGGAGCATGGACCACTCGCGCAGGGACTGAGAGAACCATCACTCAGGATGATGGAGCGACTGAACACATCACTCTGAATGCTTGGTGGGGCAAAAGTGTACGCAGTTGACTGACATCTTGCTCTGTCGGTTGCTGCACAACGACTCGATCTGCTTGTTGTGGCGGGAAGAAGCTTCCCACAGTGAGTAAACGGTTCGCTCCAGAAGGACGAGCGCGGTAGACGCATCGCTGAAGGTGTTCGGCGGTGTTTAAAGCACCATGCAAGTCACTCCTAATTGAAAGATGGTGATAAGGGAAGGGGTTGGTTGGTCGATGTCTTCTCACTGGCATTATTATATAGGATCCCTTTACTGTTGGAAGGCAGTCTTCACCGCGCACTAACAGCAGTTAATAAATAAATGAATCATTCAATTAAGTGTTGCTAATATAAAAAATACCTTATCCATAAAAGATTGCAACTTAAGTCAGATACAACCGGACATGAAATTTTAATCACACTGAATAAACATTGCGAAATCCCCATTTGGCCGCTTGTCTGTGCCTAACTCACCGTGAGTTGGTTCGGGTCGGGGCATCACGTTAACTTTTTTTTTTTAACCCGTTTTTTTACAATTTGCTGTATTCTGTGGACACTCGCGAAACCTCTGAAAATTTAGGACACAGATATGGCAGACACTATGGATAGGCAGTCCTTCTTGGCAGAGTGTGAGGTCTGCATGAATGCATCAAATCCATATACTCAATGAAGCTGCCTAATTGTCACGTTATAAATTTTGGTTCACTCAATATAATTCTCAAAACAGAAGAAAGAGTCAATTTAATGCTTTTGGAAATTCACATTTCTTGTGTTTGTAATATGGAGGAGGAGGGAACTTTCGCGCTTACTTTTAAAGTAAACAGTATATCGGCTTCATTATATGACTCATTATTCTTAAATTATCAGATTTTTACAACACTTTGACATTATTTAGTCCGGACGATATCCGATCCCTCCAAGCAAATAATTTTCGATGATGTACTTTATATTATCCGTGAGAGTAGATCATGGATGAATTAAAAAAAAATTTTTCTTATCATATAAAGCGATGCAAAATCAACTCCAAGCTCCAATTTGAAAACTATAGTACTTACAAAGTGATGTTCAGTGACTCATAGCGATGAATAACAGGCATTCGATTAATATGAGTGATGAAGTGAAAAAAAAACTTGCCGTTTAAGAAATCGTTTGCGCGCTGTCTAAGTCAAGGCACGGTTGATAAAGACCAAATACATGGCGTCTTCCAGCACAGCGAGTTACCCCAGGAAACGCCTTAAGACCGTAGAGGCAGATGGCTGGGATCGCTCGACCTGGATATGCTACTTCTGCTCTCCACAATGGATTGGAGTACTCAATACTGGACATGAATCAGAGCCATATCCCCTAGAAGCATATGCGTGCCTTTTGACACGGTCTGTTCGCTCACCAAACCTCTTCCTATGGTTATCCAAGGCCATCTCCACTATTGGTCGCAGACTTACACAAAAATATCCACCCACATTAGGACATGTGCAGCAGGGCCTGGCACTGCATATGGCACAGCTCCCCACTTCCTGTTGGTGTTGATAAAAAAATTCCAATTTCAAATACTTGTAAAAGCCAAATTTATGAAATTCCAATTACATCAGGTGCTAGAACATCATTCTGTGATCAATCTGTCAGAATTTTGTATGTTCTGATCGACATGTTATTGGACGATTTTGTGAGGTCCGTTGAGGTTTCTTCTGATTTTGGTTGAGGAAGGTTCACTCACTCTCTGTGAGCCACTGCATTCAATTCAGAAGTTAAATAACTGCCTCTCCAGGATTTCATGCATAAACCGGGTATAAATTTACACACTAAAACAATAATTCATTACACAAACTAAAATTATATAAATCCTTGTTTATTGACAAAATATGCACTTACGCTGACGACGTAAATGGTTGTAAAAGTAAAAGCGATTGGTTTGTGAAAATGAACGTCTATTCACCAACGCAGGGCCAGACTTACAATTGCTTGTAACAAATGATGTTGCCAGCCAGTGGTGGGCCAACCAAAGACATCTGGCTGAACGTCGGGAATGAAAGATTCCCACGCAGAGAGTGGAGTCATCAGCAAAGAGATTAAAGAGGATTTTCCAGAGTCAGTGAAGATCATTGATGAAGATTAGGAATAATGGGCCCAGTAACACTGCCTTCGGCTTGTATATTGGCTTGCCTCCAGCTTGACAGGAGAGGTGATGAAAGGGTTCTGTTGAGAAGCCAGAGTTGTCTATAGAGTGAAGGAAGTCAGTAACCCGAGGGGAGTTGCCTATGGATTCCATCGCATCAGTTTTCCGAGAGAAGGCAGAATGCCAGACTGTGTCAAAAGCTCGAGATTATGTTCTAGGGATATTGGCATGATCTCAGTCTGATATTGAGGGCTCCAACATTGTTTGGGAGAGTAGAATGCAGCATGTCCAAGGTAGAGGGAGCCAGGTCTGAATCGAATGATGATCAATCATCAGAGTGGTCATTGGGTTCTTGTCATGGAGGTTGTTGGAGAAAGGAATGATTTATGTCCATCTGATGATGGATTTCCACGACCTTGCTGATTGATGTGAAGTACAGTAAGCTATTGAGCTCCAGTTTTAGGGGATCCATTTTTGTAACAGTTTGTTATGTAATGCTGTTATGGGTTGGCTGATTTCAATTTCCCAGTGATACAGGGGATGCAGTTCTGAAGTGTGAAAAAACACCCAACACAAAACAAAAAACGTGAATGCAGAAAAAGCAGCTATCATTTATGACCCAAATGAAGCCGGCATGAAGTAGTGGGGTCTGAAGTAATACATCATACATATATATGTATTAATGTGTATGGTTTTGAAAACTTACCCTCAGGCTGGAAGAGCATACTGGCCATTGGTGACCCAAGGATCAGTTATTTCATAGTTTTGTGTAGATAGTCCTTGGTGCTTATAAGTGGCTGTTTGGGGGGGAGGGGGGGCATGCGTTGGCTCGGCTGGTATTTGGCCCATGAATGTCTGCCCCCCCCTCTCTGTCACTTTCAATTTTTCCTCCTTCACACCAAATCGTTCTGTTCAATCCTTTGTTACTTCCAATCCTTCCTCATTACCCCATCGGCAAGTTTTTCAACGGCCAACATAATTACCTCCATCAAAATCCTTTCACAGTCCCTCCTTCACATACCCATCGGTCTTACTTTCAATCCCCCGGCCTGTTTCGTCACCGAGGTCGTGAGGGGTCCTTCCGTGTTCCCTCATCCGAGCATTGCTTGGTAATCTCATCAGTCTCTCGCACGCATTTGCATGGCGCTTGGGGCTCGTAATGGCCGGCGAGGCGCGCGCTTCTGCCTGGGCGTGGCAAGTGCAAACAGTGGGAATGTGGTGTATTTGCGCGTGGGGATTGTGGCTGGGGGCTCTGAGTTGCGACTTCATACATGTGGAGGCGGAGCGGAGCTTTCGTGAAATGTTCCTTCAGAAATGGTGTAGCAATTTCCACAATGATGTCACGCACGACCGTCCATAGGCTGCGACCAACAGGGAGGGGGAGAAGGGCTTGGTGGGAGGAGGGAGAAAGCTGATGTGAAGAGAGAAGAAGCAGAAATGCAGAGAAGCACTCGTGACGACTATCAGCAGGGACAAAGAGCGCTCTTCTGAGCACCGCTCAGAATGGAAGAAAGGGAAGAGCAAAGAGGCAGAAAGCAGACACGAAGGCGAGGAAGCGAATGGCGAAGCGAACGGGGAATACCTCACTCGAGCAGAGAGACTAAAGACCCAAGAAGACTCGTGAGGGAAAAGAAATAACACGTGGTGAAGATAAAGGAAGGAAAGTTAACGAGCAGTTGTGTCGGAGCTTCTGTGGAAACAGAACATCCCTTCTACGAGCGTCATCCTGCCCTCTGGAGCCTGTCAGCCACGAAGGATGAGGAGGGTGAACGGCAACACCTCATCGAGGGGGCTGAAAAAAAAAAGGAGGTGAAAAAAAAACCTTGAAAAAGGGGGCCCAAAGAAAAAAGGGGGGGGGGGGGGGTCACAACATCGAGCTCGCATATCTGGGAAGCCAGAGAAGATCGCCGACTGTGTCCGGACCCTCAGGGTCGCTGAGGTCAGGGACGTGGCTCGGTCCCCTCCCCTTCACATCGTCACTGCCCACTTCCCCCCATTTTCCTTCTCATTCTCTTGTGTATTTGTGTGGGTAGGGAGAGAAGGAAACCTGCTTTCCGACTTTTCTTTATTTGTATATCATTGTTAGGCTCGAATGAGAGCAACACACAACGCACAGAAAGGGGGCATGAGAGAAAAACAACAGGGGCGGGAGAGGAAGGACAAAACCATGGGAAAGAGACCATTAGAGATCTGTTGTAGGAGAGGGATGGGGCGGGGAAACGGGGGAAAACAAGATGGACATACAGGGACTTCAGGAAGAAACATCAGGGAATTTGAAGGAGGTGGTTTGTGGTGATGCAACGGGGGGAAAAAGTTCGATGTTTCTAATGAAGAAGAATAAGAAAGGTGGGGCTGACGCTGTTATTGAAGGCTGAAGGAAAATAGGATTGAATAGAGTTGGGGAGTTTTATTCGGAGGTTGGGGAAAAAGAGAATAAGAGTGAGTGAGCGTGATTCCTGATTTGGTAGTTTTTACCGAAGGGGTTGCCTGCTGCCTGAGCGTTGCAGAAATATACGGGGGGACATATCGCAGAAAGGGCGGGGCGAGACTGAAAGGAGACGATAGAAGACAGAAAGACAACGACCTGCCTGCTGTGAGAGAGTAAGAGGCCAAAGACTCAGCCTATCACAGGAGCACCAAACTGAATCCAAATGCGTGGTTTCCAGCATGAAGCTGAGAAATGTGAGAAGCAGGAGCATCCAGCCCAGAGAGGAGAGCAGTATTCCATCAGGCTGCGGACGAACAAGCTTGGTAAGTGGTCAGGAGCTCAGGTTCCGAAGAAGGACTTTGCCAATGACGATTCTCAGTCGTGACTGGCTTGCCAGGTGAGGTTTTGAATGTTGGCTTTCCCAGGAAAGAATCATGCGAGATAGTGAGACCAGAGCCTCTGAATGAAAAGGACTCTTCCAGAGGCTTGTTGAGAAAGATATGGGGTGGTTCCAACGGTCCTTTCGGAGAGACAGAGTGAGAGTGTGAATTGTAGGATTGAAAGACCAATTCCACGTGTTTGGATCAGTTTGTGATCTACATCCAGATCTGCAGAGAGAGAAGAAGCTGCTGCTTTGCTGGCTGAGGGATGACAGATGGTATGGCAGAGGGTGGAGTTCATACAGCAAAGAGATAAAAAGAAGGATTTTCCCAGAGTGTTGGAGAGATCACTGATGAAAACAAAAAAGAACAGGGCCAAGAACGCTGCTTGAGGAACTCCACCTGGACAGGCAAGAGGGGATAGAGAATCCATTTAGGACCAGTGATGGGACAGGAGAGGAATCTGCGAGCCATGAGTGGGCGATGGCCTTTGGGATAACCAATAGGAAGAGGTTTGGTCAGCAGGACAGGGTGCCAAACGTGTCAAAAAAGCACGTCGATATTGTCGAGGGATATGGCTCTGATTTCATGTCTGGCATTGATGACCTCTCATCCCATTGTTGTGGCAGCAGAAGCAGCATATCCAGGGTAGAGTGACCTGGTCTGACAAATTGATGATACAGAAATCCAAGCCATGGAGAAAGGAAGGATTTAATCGTCTGAAGCGATGATGGATTCCATAAACCTGCTTGTGATTGGAAGTAGGCCGATTGGTCTGTAGTTGCAGGGATCTGTTTTGCACCTTTTTGGATCAGGGCAGTAATGGTTTGCTGATTCCAAGCAGAATGGTCGATGACGTTGAGCAAAATGATGAGGTGAATAGAACAGAGAGTGGTGAAAGCAAGAGGCAGAGAGCAGGTTTTTGGACATGTGGCTGATGCTACTGGACGGTTGCTAGAATCGGAGGCAAGTTTGGACAGCAAGCTCTCCACTTTTTTCAGAGAAAGGAACAAGTCCAGGGATCAGTTGGGTGCAACTGGTGTAGGGTTGGTTCAAAATCGATGGGTTTTGACACAAGATTTCAATGCAAACAGAGTTTAGGATTCAGTCTTTTCACGGTGCGTATCAGCAGTGGGTCCATTTGAGGTAAGGAGGGGTAAGGAATAACTAAATACACCGAAATAGATTTGATTAGACCACCACCGGATTTTTTTGGGAGGAGTAGGAGGAGTTTGAGAGTTCAGAACTTGAGGATGAGAAATTGATTGTTTCTGCTCTCCTGAGGGTGATACACGTTGTCTCGAGCTTTATGGAAGAACTGAATTTACCTCGTTGGGTTTGCTTTCCATGAGCAAAGGCAAGTTGTTTCAGGACAATCTGCTCGCCAAAGCTTTCAGTGAACCAGTGGGTGGGAGGAAGGGTAGGCACAACTTACTGAAGATGAGGGGGATAAATCTGTGCATGAGAGGAGAGCAAGTTTCTTTGAAGAATTCCAGGATGAGTTGATGTTGGAGAAGGAGAGCGTGGGAGCAGTCTCGAAGTTCGATGGCTGCTTGGAGACCTTGCAGTCGGATTTGTGAAATGCCAGACTCGACGCGCTGAGTGTTCTCTGATAACGCCAGAGAGATGTTTACTTGAACAAGCACGTGTTCGAGACTGATTGGTGCGGAGAAGAACAGCAAATATTCAGGGAATTTTTCTAAAATCAGATCAGAAGAGATGGAGTAACTGTTCATTGAGATCAGAGTCGGAAGTTTGACCAATTGAGTCAGTCCAATGAGTCCGCAGAAGTCATTTGCTGAAGTGCCATGAGCAACGTGAGCGAGGAATCCCACATCTCAAAAAAAAGAGGTTTTCTCCATTATTACTTTTATATATTATTCAAGTCCTATGTTTTATTTGTTGCCCTGAATGAATGATGGCAAGTCTTTGTTTGAGTACCATTTTAACAAGATAGCGTGTTAATGCGTAAATCTGCTCTGGTGCTTTGCTTTCGTTGCTAATTAATACTTGCTTTAAATGATTGCTTGTTGTTGTTATGTAATAAATAATTTGTGGTATTTCAATCTGTCTCGGTTGTTCTTTCCTTTATTGGTCCCTCAGTGCACAAGTAAGTTAGACTGGACGTTCTAACCCCAATAATTTGCTTTGTCATGCAGCGCACACTCACTATGAAACGCTCGGCATTAATCCGAGTGTGCGCTGATGATATGACCGATTTGCGCGCCCGTCCACCAGTTAAAGGTATCACACAAAGTAGTGTAACCCTGCAAGATTTGGCCATGCCAATCGCTTTCTGGTGTGCTGAGCGGAACTCCGGTGTGCAGGTTATCTGTGCCTGGCGTCTCAGGACCGGGGCGTTCGGGAGGCGACCTCAGTGCTTCCCCTTGTGGCAAGCCTCGAACCCGGATCCGCGACAATATTATATATATATAATTATATATAATATATATTGTTGTAGAATTCGGCCGCCCGGGTGCCAGAACGACCGCAGTCTACACAATAGCAGCCGGTCTGCCCACGCGAACGAGGCAATCTGTCGTGACATTTCTGGAACAACGCCAGAACCCTGTCACGGGTCGGTTTCAACCCAACCACCGGCCGTGCAAATTGTCTACCGCGCGCAAGATAGGTCACTCACCGAATTCGTTAATACCTAAGTACCTGCGCGTGAGGAGCCGACCGGGCAGCGTACCTCGACGCAGGTCGGCTTGGACACGAACGCTTAAGCGGTCCGTTCCGTTCTAAACGATTATAACCGAGCGGGTATATCGCGACTCTCGCCGGATCCGATTCTCTAAACGGGTGTTTAAAAACCACTATCATTCCACTGAGCAAGTGGTGTTCCAATAAGGGAAAGGGACACGACGTAACGGTTTAACATTTTAAACCAGCACATTCATTTACTCTACGTATGCAGGACAATATGCTCATTCAAAAACCAACAGCACGTATACAGAACAACAATGACAATGCGGCATGCCGGCGGCAAAACAAGCGCTACAACCGTCTATTAACGATTATTAATGTACATCCACTTACAAGTTTACTTCGGACTCGGCGCACAACATTTCATTCCAAAGAAAAGCAGGAAAAAGACCCCATCAAGGCAATGGGTCAGTACTGGCCTCTTTGTCTTTATGGCCGTGGACTTGCCAAGACCGACGAGTCCCACGAGACGGTTGCAGGTTACCTGCACCTCGTGGTGTCTGCTGGGTGACCGCGCATGCCCTTCCCCACGGCAGTAGCGTAGCCGCGTCGAGCTCAAGGCCATTCCCTGCTGGGCGAGGCGAGCTCCTTCTCCGGCTTCTCCAACGACACGCGCAGTTGCGCGACACAGCAGGCAGGCTGCGGCTGCCAGCTGCGGTTCCTTCGCGACGCCGGACCTTCACACACAGCTCCTTGGCTTCTGGCGTCTCCGATCCCTCGACTTCTCCGGACTGAGCTCAGACGCGACCGATAAACTCGACTCGACCCGACCGACGCGACACGACCCGACTCGAACGCGAGCTTGGCGGCTCTGCTCGTCTTTTTATAGGGCTGGTGAGACTGCGGTTTGGCGCTCCGATCCGGATCGCTCTGACCTGTCTGACCTTGCGCGGAAACGGGACGTGGCGAGATCCCAAGTTGATCCACGAGCAAGTCCCGCTCGGCTGCAGCGACGCCGCTCGATGCGGACTCGCGGCGGCTGGCGCAGAATGGCGTCGTTCGGAGACGAAGGTGAGGCGATTGTTGGTGTGAGAGGTTTGACGGTATGCTGCGTAAGTGTGAGGATGGCGTGGTTTGGGTGAGAGGCAGGTGGTGGTTGTTGGTGGTGGAAAAGGCGGGTTGTTGTGAAGCTCGGTTGTTGAAGCAACGGTTGTGAGAAAGATGTTGGTGGTGACGTGGTGGTCCAAAATTAACGATAGTAAAGAATAACGGCTAATCAAAGATCACAGCCCGGTTACGATGAATAGTTACCTTTAAACAACGGTGGGGAAAAATCTATCTGGACAACGGACTTATCGCCTAACTGATTAGACCTTTATGGTGTGGCTGTCATTTCCACAGCCGAACAATATGTGTGGTTGTGTGGTGTGGTGTGTGTGTGTGTGTGTGTGTGGTGTTGTGCAGTGTCTGTCCACGTGTGTGTTGTTGTTTCAACTGAATTATCCTGTCAAACTTTTGTTGACATCGTACCAACTTCCGGGCCTGCACCTTCTCTCCCATTTTTTTGAAATTATTTGAAAAACAAAATGGTTTTTTTTTCTGATATTTTTTTCAAAACTTTAATCTTCAACGCTAATTGCTTATAAAAATATTTTTCAAACGCAATTACAATTTAAATTGCAAAATAAATGTTTGAATTCTGCTTGATGTAAATCATGACACACGGACAACTCACGTACTTATCCCAGTTAAAGACAAGCCGGCTCTCGAGCGAAACGTTGGTGAGGTGTTCCGAATTGCCGACGCAGTTGTTTGAATTAACGTGGAGGTTAGGTTTATTAATAACATGCGATACGTGGTAGTGAGGTGTTTTAATAATGTGGTGGTGACGTGGTCGGTGTGTTTTAAATAATCTATATATATGCTAACAACGAAAAGCACATGAGGTGGTGAAGCCCTAAGTACAAGTCTGGGAAGACGTGAGTCAGTCGGGAAGCCGTGAAGACTATAGCCTATTAATCGCGTCCTGTTGAATGTTTAATTCCCAAGGACAACGGTCCTTGAGGAACCCAAAAGCCCCAAGGGCCCGAAGTCTCCAGGACCCCGAATAACCAATAAAGACACCGAAGACCCCAAAAGACTCTGAAGACCCAAAAGTCCGAGTAGCCAAAAGACCTTGAAATCACCAAAGGACTCTAGAGACTCCTTAGACCCTTAACACCATTTAGACCTCTAATCCTGAAGACATATTTAGACAGCTTAGACCCTACCATTTAGACACTTGGACCATTTTTTTTAGTTATCACCCCCTTGAGTTAATACTTGGTGAAGCACATTTGACAGCAATTACAGCTGTGAGTCTGTTGGGATGAGTCTTCACCCAACTCGACACCTTATTGGGCATATTTGCTCATCTTCTGCTACAAAACTGTCAAGCTCATCAAGTTGCATGCAAAGCATTGGAGGACAGTAATCTTTCAGTCATGCAACAGATTTTCTATTGAATTAGTTTGGGCTCTGACTTGGCAATCAAGGACATTTATCTTTTTGTTCTTCACCAATCCAATGTACTTTGGCTGTGTGCTTTGGTTTGTTATCATGCTGAAAGGTGAACATCGTCCCAATTTTAGCTTTCTTGCAGAGGGTGAGTGTGCTGTGTTGGGTTTGCGACCAAATGTAACATTTGCATTGGTCAAAAGGTTCCAATCTTTGTTTCATCAGACGACAAAAACTTTTGCGCACACGCTCAGGAATATCCAGAGGTTTTTTTGCATACTCAAATGGGACTCACAGGTGGTCTTTTTGAGTAATGCTTCCTTCTTGCCACCCTACGTTATACAGGCAGACTTGTGGAGATGCTTGCGGATATTGTTGTCAGCATTGCACACAGACCCAGACCATTGTCATAAGGCCTGTAGCTCTTTCAAAGTGTCGATGGCCTTGCCTGGCCTCCATCTGATCAGTCTCCCCTACTTCGATCATCCAGTTTGGAGCAAACGGTCTGATCCGAGGTCTTTGGTGGTCATACCCTTCCACACTCTTAACGATTGTCTTACTATCCTCAGGGATATTCAAGTCTTTGAAATATTTTAAACCCATCCCTGATCTGTGCTTTCCACACTTACCCGGAGGTCTTTGAAAGCTCTTTGGGGCTCATGGTTGAGTCCAGGTCAGGTATGGAGCATGAGCCAGAGCAGCACATCGGCGCGTCCACTTTCCGCACGGTACCCAGGGGCCCTCCATCTGGCCATCCCCAAGGCAGATGCTGGCCCATCCCCATCTCCTTGAGATGCTGATCAACCACTGAGAGCACGTGGTCGGCCCATTGGCCTCCTCCACTCATGAACTGCTCACTAAGAGAAATCTGGTGAGCAGGATCAGCATCAGGCAAACAGCACAATGTCCATAACGCCGCAGCTGGATGCTCACAGACTAGCAGGTAACAAATCTTCAATTTGATCTCTCCAGCAACCGTGTAGCTTGGATCAACAAAAGTGCAACTCAGCGATAGCCAAGGATCTCCGAAGAGACTTGGTACCAAAAAATAAGTCTGCAGTCTCAGATCCTTGGTCAGAGTCCAAGTCTCGCATCCTAGAGCAAGACTGGAAGCACCAGGCACCTGAAGACTTGGACTTTCGTTCCCCGCACAGTACCGGCAGCGCCACACCCCATTATCCAGTGAAATCCAGATCCCCAGGCCGACCCATACGTCTATTGACTCTGACTCACAGCCGCAGAGACATTAATATAACTGCCAACGTAAGTGAAATTTCCTCACGAACATCAAACATGCTCACCACAACAGGCACAGAAGAAAGCAGCATTCAAGATGTATTGAAGCTGGATCTTAGTTTTGACCGAACGCCATATCCCAGTGGCTCCGACTCTCCTAGCCCCTCCAGGGCCCGCAAAAGGATATCTAAAGTCTCTGCAAAAGATGAATGCATCATGCTGCGAAATCAAGGTCAGGATCTAACATTCCCAAACGATGCACCGCAGCTTGATCTCTCGATATTCTCCCTAGAATCCAGTCCACATACAATGCTGAAAAGTGTTGGAGCCAGTACACAACCCCTGGACGAACTCCAGTAAACAACTGGAAATAAGTCAGAGATGGTACCACCACATCTACAGCACTTAGTACCAGAGTAGAGTTCAGACTTCAGCAGATCGATCAGTTTTGGTGGCACCCACGAAACTTAAATCATCCAGAGGGGCATCCTGATTCACTGAATTGAATGCTTTTACAGAGATAATTAGTGCAGCAGCCCTGCCGAAATCTATCTGCGTTCGGTGAGGACCCGAAGGCAAGGATCGTCAATCGTTGACCTCTTTGTGGTAAGCTTGACTGCTCTGATGCTGTGTCAAGCAGAGGCGGTGAACCCAATCAAGCATTATCCGAGCAAAGGACCTTGCCCGGCACTGAGGCATCAACCCCTCGGTAGTTGTTGCAGTCTTGGCGATCACCCTTCCTTTCCAGAGGGACAACAAGACCCTCTTCCAGTCAGTTGGGATGATGCCTGTGTTCCATGGCAGAGCACAGACATGCATGCAATGACAACGGTGCAAGCCATTTTCCACCAGCCTTGAGAAGTTCAGCATAGATGCGCACAGATCCTGGCTTACCCATTTCAAGGGTTCGCCGCAGCACCCGTGTTTCCAAAGAAAGGTGGACCGCAGTTGATTGGAGGTCAGCAACAGGGATTGTAACACCCCTGACGTCCAGACTCGACAGCTGGTGGATCAGCCTGGTAAACCGTTCAAAGTAACCGGCCAGCGGCCTTCCTCGACTCCCTCTGTCAGAGCCACCACCCTCCGCTCTAACTGCCAGTACACGAGGGATGGGCTTGGATTTGAAGCATGTGGCAAATTCCCTGTATCAGGGACAGATCTACCTGACCAAGGTGATGCATCTAGTCCCTCACAGATTCTCGCACATAGGCTCTCCTTGTCCACCCTGAAGCACGTCAGGTTTTTAAGCCTCAGTCCCTGAACAGCTTCAGCTCTGGCCCATTAGCCTGGCCTGCAACTCTGGGTCAATGGTAATCTCATGTCTTAAGAGACAAAATTCTTCTTGCCCTGTGGTGAGTCCAAGACATCACACGGCAACATAGGACGGTGTCTTGCAGGCACTCCACAACTCCTCAAGACCTCCCAAGCACCAGACCCCCCAAATTTCTTATCTCACGCTTCAACAAATCCTCAGCTCCCTTCATCCTTGACGTTGCCACATCCAGCCTAGGCTGGGATGGTAACCATTCTCCTGATTTAGGTGCAACTTCAGAGTGTCAACAGCCGGTGGTCAGTATTGAGAACTGAGCACTCCGGTCGACCCTGCATGTTCTGGCATCATCCTCCATGACCATCACGAGGACATTGGTCAATCTACTTTGCCACACCACCAGCGTTGGAATATACCAAGTCCCAGCGATGAGTTTCTGGGCGCTGAAACCATGAACCGGCCATGGTGAGTCTTTGCTGTGAAATGCCTATTCAAACAGAAACTTACGGCAGCTGATTTATTCTGAAAAATTAGATCACTACAAGTTTTAACACAGGTGGAGGCAATTAACTTGGTGTGGTGATTTTGAAGTGATTGTTACACCTGAGCCAATTATACCATTGCTATTATCATGGGATGCGACACCTATCCAACCAAGAATTCCAATTGTATTTTTATTGAATTTTGAAATTTGTAGAATTTTGTTTTCATTTGGAGAGTTGTTGGTTATGATGTTAAATAAGTGGAAAATGTCTGATTTAATGTAATTTAATTCAGGCTATAAAGGCAAAAAAGGTGAAAAATTTGAAAGGCCATGTAGACTTTTCTATAGGCACTGTATAATACATATTTCATCCACCTTTACGTTAAGGTGATCATGTTTTGGACACCGCTTCTTTGATGTTTGGTAAGATGTCTTATTGTGTTCTGCAGCAGAAGAAAACCTAGGAGTTGAGCTTGAAAAACAATGGTGGTGAAAGCATGAATGAGATGCCATCAACCAATGTATTGGGGTTAAAGTTGGGTTAACATCTGTTCCACTTTCCCAGGCCCAAGGGATGGTGGGGGGCCCCCCTCCTTTTTTGGTGACGCTGGCAGAAATCCTTTTATATTTAAGTCAGCATACAGGTAAATTAACCACATGCCTCACTCAGGAAAAAAATAATCATTCACTATAGCCGTCAGTAACTCAGCAGGAATTCATTTTAACCAGTTCCAAGTCATGGACACCCACCACAAAGGGAACAGGTCAGAAAGTGACCCCATCATCGAATTATATAAACCCTTTCTCACCACTCACTCTCTTTCATGATAAATATTTGCTACTTTCTAGTGGCTTTTTTTTTTTCGAAAGTTGAAATTTTGCATACCAACATAACTCAAAGCCGAAGATTCCTGTAAGAAACAAAAAGTTCACAAACTGTCGTAAAAGTACTGCAACTAAAATTCCCCAAACAAGGATCAGCCTGTGGAGCTCACTCCTGCTCAAGGAGGTGGAATCATGTGACAAGGCATTGGCCGTGTCATGTGATCTTTTGACAGTATAACGAATCGCTCCCTGAGGTGTTCCTGGTTTTACGGCGTATGATTAGCGAAGTGTTTGTAGATTTTGTTGTTGTTTTACGACGGTGTACAGTTGTAGGACTAGTAAACGTTTGTCGTTAACAAGATTGTGTCAATGGTGCAGAACACATTTGAAGTCTTGACTGTTACAATATACAGAACGTGCCTATAACGAACCCCATTTACAACAATTATAGAATCCAACACATTATAATCATACACATTTACCTTGTTTTAAAACCCACATTGATTGAAAACCCGAATATAACAATTCATCTTCTCCTGGACAAGTTTAATGAGAACACAAGCCCGAACATTTAGAAAATCGCCTAAATGCCGAAAAATTTAATTTTCACATACACACAAGATGTAATCATTTTCATTATTTCACTGTATGTCCATGTCACCGAAGTGGTGAAGATACACCGCCCAGCTTTATAATACATCTCTAGGACCTTTAAGTGGTTCGAGCTCCCTACATGGTGATGTTGATAAGTGGTACGTAATCGTGAGGGGAAGGTGCCGGCAGTATGCATTCTCCATGGGTAGCTGACGCAGTTTAGGAGGTCCTTTATGGTATGCTATACAGTAAAAAGAAAGAAACAGTGCAGCATAAAGTGCACACACACACACACCTCTATAAATAATATTATTAGCATTGCCTAGCAACCTATTTAAGAATGCAAACAATCGTTTTATTTTATAACTTTTTGACTTTTTTTTGACAATAATATTTACCATAGCTGTTTACCTTTAAATGAGCTCATTCGAATCACTATTTTTGATATTAGCTGCTTAAATGGGGTAAAAATATGGTTTTGGATGGGGTAACTCTGAGATGGGGTGAACTGCTGTCTTGAAAAACCAGGAGGGAAGAATGATATTGAAGGGAATGTAGAAGTTGGTGCACAGGTGGAGGAAAAAAGATGAAAACCAATGAGTGGAGGTGAGCAGTGTCCTGGATTTTGAAGTTTCCCTGAAGGGGGTGTGTGTTGGTGGACCATGTGTATTCCGCAGAAACCTTTCGGGGGGGGGGGGTACAGAGCATGAAAGGACAAGGGGCTCAAGACCAAAAGAGGCAGTAAAGACAGAGAGATCACCGACCTGTCTGTGATGTGAAAGAGACGGCCATCGCCAAATGTAAGGGTCATGACAAGTGACCATAACGGGATGATTGAACAGCCATCTCGTCTTCTTGCTGCTCTTTGGCGTAGGGTCCCTGAAAAATGCCAACATCTTCCTCCTGATTAGCGCAGAATAGAATTAAAAGCAACATTGAAGCACGTTGGCGATTTAGCCTTACCATTCCAGAACTATTGGCCTGTTGACCAAATATAACACACAAGATTGCTCGGTAGCTGAGCTCCACAACACTAACGCATGCAGTTGAAGATGCTGTTGCGGGAGCTTGTGGAGGCAAGGTTCAAGGCTTTTTTGGTAAGATCGCTATCTCCTGGCAAAAAAATCACAATATAGACTTGTGTTGAAGTGCATATATGATGTCAACGCCAGGATAATACGGATTATGCAATTTCGCAATCCACGGGACAACTAGGCTCAGAGTAGGAAGGAATATCTATTTCAGGTAGCTAGACGAGGACCTTGCTTGTATGTGAGGTCACAATTATCAGTTTCTGAGATCGATTTAGGTCCAGTGGTCTGCACAAGAAATGCATGCACACAAATGATGGTTTGAAACTTCTTAAAAAGAGTGACGATTCAGATTGAAGTCATTTGGTGGTATCTACACAAACCTGGTGGTTTTTTTATAGTTCTGATCTTCAAGGTGTGGAAAGCTGATATCACAGTCAACTGGATACTGACATTGGGATGGATCTGAGAGTGAACACAAGCGCGTGCTCGAAGTCAACTTTCATCACCACTGTTTACTCCAGAATAAACTGTGATATCCCATATTATGTATGCAAAGAGGAGAGGGTAGGCATAACTGTGGGAAAAATAAAGTTTGAAAGGGGAAGAGGAATGGATGAGGAAAGGGATGTTAAAATAAGTTCTGGAGGAGGAGAAAAATGGACATTGGCAGGTAGGTAACTTCGGTAAGGAAGTGATTGTATACAGGGTTGCTGATTGTGATGTCTGCGAGGAGGTCTCGGCACAAGATGCAATGTTGCTGTCAGGTTGTTCATTCCTTACTCAACAACGCATCTTTTCTCACCCCACCACCTCCCTCCTTCCAGACATACAAAAAATTACAGATGGCATGCATGCAAAACACTTGCAACACCCAACCAAACAATAGTTGCCATGAGAACAGAAATTTGGTATTTGGGAATTTGACATGATCAAGTATTTTATATGATTGAATGTTATGCAAAAACAAAGTGGTTCACACATCTTTCTTGTTGCAGCCTAACAGTCATTTACATGTTTTGAGATGCCTTGACCTGACCTTTGACTAAGTTGAGAAACTTTCCGAAATACACTACACACATATGTATCAAATAAGCGTGTGTGTTGATTGAATTTGTCTTCGAAATACCGAAGGTAATGGTCAATAGATAAAATCATAAAAAGGCTCATATGATGGAGTGAGATTGTTTGTCACGCGAAACCGTTGATATATCAAAAAAGGCTAAATACGATCTTTCTAATTTTCCTGAAACTCCGTCTCTGACCCAATATGCAAATCTTCAACTTCAAGTTATAGGATGAAAATTGATCATTTGTGGACTTGAGCTTTGACCTTTTGACCTCAAAGAATAGGCTTCAGTGACCCAATATTGCAAACCCTGTTAATGACTTTAAGTCATCGGAATGAAAATTAGTTTTTTATTGACCTCTGACCTATGAGGTTTTTTTTTACCTCAAAAAATCTGCATGCACCAGATTTGGACATCCAAAAATTAATCAGCGGAAAATCGAACATCATCAGACACTTGCAGGGTCCAACCTCACAACGATGAGAAAGCACCCGAATGTCATTCACATTGGCAAGGATTCCGAACAACATTTAACATTAGCAGAGGATGCGAACATATCAACATCAGCCAAGATACCAACATCATCAACATTAGCACGGTCCAAACTCATCAAATAGCAAGGATCGAGCATTATCAACATAGCACGGATCCAAACATCAATCAAATTAGCCAAGGATCCAAACATCATCGAACATTAGCACGGATTCCGAACTCATCAACATTAGCACGGACCGAACATCGATAACATTAGCACGGTCCCAAATCATCACATCAGCGAAGGATCCGAACAACGATTGAAATTAGCAAGGATCCGAACATCATCAACATCACAAGGATCGAACAACATAACATTAGCAAGGATCGAACAACATTAACATTAGCAAGGATCAAACATCATCAACTCAGCAAGGATCCCGAAAAGCATTAACTATGCAAGGATCCAAACACATCAACATCAGCAAGGATCCGAACATACATACATTAGCGCAGGGATCCGCAACAACATTAACAGTAGCCAAGGATCCAACATCATCAACATCGCAAGGAATCGACAACATTAACATAGCAAGGATCCGAACATCATCAACATAGCAAGGATCCGAACAACATTAACATTGCAAGATCGAACATCATCATACATTAGCACGGATCCAAACATCATCAACATTAGCACGGATCCAAACATCATCAACATGAGGCAGGATCCGAACATCATCAAACATTAGCAAGGATCCGAACATCATCAACATAGGCACGGGACCAAACATACATCAACATGAACAAGGATCCGAACTCATGCAACATTAGCACGGGATCCAAAACAATCATCACATTACACGGATCCCAACATCACAACATTAGAACAGATTCCAAACATCATCACATGAGCAAGATTTCAAATACAGCAACATTAGCGCACGGACTGAACATCTTCAACATCAGCTCTGGGATCCGACATCACCATCACATCTGGATCGAATAGTATCACATTAACCGATTCGACATCATCAACAAGAGCAATAATCCGAAGTCATCAACTATAGTAAGGATTCATACCTCTCCGCATTTGCCCAAGATCTGACATCATCACCTTGAGGAAGGATCTTGTAACATCATCAACGATTGCAAGGATTGAAAATCAAACATCAGCAAGCATCAAACATCATCCTCACTGACGGATCCGAAAATCATCAAAATTAGCAATAATTGCCGAACCACTATCATGCATCAGCATGGATTCATAACATCATTCAACATCAGCACAGATTCGAACGAACATGCCAACATGTTAGGATCTAAAATCATCGACATTCAAGGTTTCGGAACATCATCAACATTAGCAAGGATTCGAACATCATCAACATTGCAAGGATTTGGAAAATCATCAATGGCAGAATCTGACACATCAATTGAGCAAATTCCGGACAGTCATCAACTTTGCACGGATTCAACTCTCAACGTTATGCGCAAGAGATTCGAACATCTTCACATTAGCAAGCTTGAAAATCATCAACATTGGCAAGGATGGTGACTCATCAACATCAGCAAGGATGAAACTTCTATCAACATTTAGCAACGATCTGAAAAATCTCAACAATCACCAAGGATCTGAAAAATATCAACAATCACAAGATTCTGAATCACCAACATCAGCACAGATTCGAACCTTACCAACAATTAGGCACAGATTCGAACACATCATCAAAATATCACATAGGATCGGAACATTATCAGATTAGCAAGATCAAACATCATCAACTCAGGGCAAGAGATCCCAACATCAAAACATCAGGCCTGGATCCAAAAATCATCAACATTACCTGGAACCGAAATCATCAAATTAGCAAGGATCGAACACCATCCATCAAGCATGGAGCATAACATTCATAACATCAGCATGGAGCATAACATCAAAACATCAGCAACAGATTCGGAAAAATCCACATCAGTAAGGATCTAAAATCATCAACATTAGTAAGGATCTAAAAATCACAAATTAGTATGGATCGAAAAATCACCAAATTTTTAGTATGGACCCGAAATCTCAAATTAGCCAAGGTCGAACATATCAAATCAGCATGATGCAAACATCATTCACACATCAGCGAGGATCCGACATAATCAACTTTAGCACGTGGATCGAACATCATCAACGAAAGAGCAATAATCCGAGGTCATCAACATTAGTAAGATCCAAACCTCATCCGCATTCTGCAAGGATACGAACATCATCAACATTTCAAGGATCTGAAAATCAACACATCACAAAGATGCGAACATCATCACCACAGCATGGATCATTAACATCATAAACACAACAACAGATTCGAACACTATCACCATCAGCATAGATTCATAACATCATCACATCAAACATTCGAAATATCACAGACTTAGGATCTAAAAATCCATCAACATCAGCAAGGATCGGGACAATCAATGTCACGAGGATCCGAACATAATCAGTTAGCAAGGATCCAGAACATCATCAACATAACAAGGACTGAACATCATCAACACCAGCAGGATCGATAAATCTGAACATGAGTCAGATTCGAACATCATGAGCATGGTCAGGATCCGAACACATCAACCAACACAGCAAGAAACCGAACATCATGAACATGAGTCAGGTTCCCGAACTGCATGAAACATGAGTCAGGATCCGAACATCATCAACATCAGCAAGGATCCGAACATCAATCAACATCAGCCAAGAATCCGAAATCATGAATCATGAGTCAGGTTCCGACATCATGAAAATGAGTCAGGACCTCTCATCGCAAAACGAATCATCAACATCGCGCAAGAATTCCGAGACATCTCAAAATCAGCAAGAATGGCCGAAATACATCAACATCAGCAGACTCCGACCATTCATCACATTCAGCACAGGATCCGAACATCATACCATCAGCAAGAATCCGAACATCATCCAACATCAGCAGAATCCGAACATCATCAAACATCAGCAGAATCCGAAACATCATCAACATCAGCAAGGGATTCCGAACATCATCAACATCAGCAACGATCCGAACATCTGCAATCGTGAACTGAATCCGAACTCATGGAACATGAGGTCAGGTTCCGAAACATCATGACATCAGTCAAGGATCCGAACATCATCAACATTCAGCAAGGCCGAATCTCCGACACAAATCCGACTGAACATGAGTCAGGTTTCCGAACATCATGAACATGAAGTCAGGATCCAACATCATCAACATAGCAAGGATCCGAACATCATCAAATCAGCAAGAATCCGACAGACATACATTTGAATCATGAACATGGAGTCAGGTCCGAACATCATCGAACTGCAGGATCGAAATCATCATCAGCAAGGATCGATATCTCGCAAGATCCAAATCATGAACATGAGTCAGGTTCCGAAGCATCATGAACATGAGCAGATCGAACATCATCAAACATCGCAAGAATCCGAAACATCATCAAGAATCCGAACATTTCAACATCAGTCAAGAATCGACTCATCGAACATCAGCAGGATCCGAACATCATCAAGTTATCAATGATTCAAAATCACCAACATCATACGGACCCAACATCATCAACGTTAGCAAGATCCGAATCATAACATGGCACAGAATTGAAATTTATCCAACCTCCTTGACTTCACCTGCCTGCCTTTTCTATTTCTGTTGTGTGTTGTGTGCGACACGTAGCGCATCTGCTGCGCAAACGTTCAACAATACAAGAGGTCCAACTTCCTGTTATCTATTCTATTACGTAATGCCAAGGGTGGGGATGTCATTGTCTTTATTTTTAAGGGGAAAGGATGTTGGCTGAGGGATGGATGGTGAAGAAATCGAATATAAGGAGAGGCCCTCTTGGAAGCATATGGAATCTTTGGCGTACAAAAAGTATGAAGTCCACCATTTTGCGTACGTATTAAGTTAGAAGGAGCTGTTTTGGCACCCAAACCAGGTGTTTCAAAACCAGGTTCTGTCTTTCAATGTTTGCTGAAAAGCTTCGTTATCGATTTTAAAATTATTTCTTTTCTCTGTCCGACGAATATTTGTCTGCCTGCCAGTCTTCTCGAATGTTGAAATACGACGTGGTGCCTTCTTGGTTGGTTGCGTTGTTCGTTATTTCAACATTCCGTTTTATGTCACTGTGATGTGAAAATGTTCTCTCGACTACATACTGTACTTTCAGAATTACCGTCGTTAGTGTTGCTCCGCATTTACAAATTCACCTCTAATCAGTAGTTACGTACTTTATCGATGCATTCACTTCTCGTCCAGTCCATTGGGACCGTATTCTTGAACAGAGCAAGGTCCGCCAAAGCAGTTTTATCCTTATCGATTGGCCAATACTGGACGGGTCGCCACTCGACGACGTTTTTCCTTTGAGGCACAGCTGTGCCACTGATGCTGTGCCTTTTGACAGTCGCTTTGGTATCATTTTGCCGACCTCAGGAGGATGACGGGCTGGGCGTCGACCCCACTTGGTGTTAATTCAACAGCACAACAGGACTCGAACTCGGACCCTCGACCCCAAGCCAACCACCCGACACAAAGCCACACGCAAGGCGTCTCACCATTCTAAGCATGACGTACTTGTAACGTACGTGGCCAAATAATTTGGCCCCTTTCACTTTTTTAAATTAACTCAACAATTTCTTCAAAGAAGAGTTTGAAATTGACAAAACTATTTTGTCTCACACATCTTATTTCACTGTTGAATTTACAGAAACCTTGTGTTTTTTGGTTCAGAACTTATATACCTTTTAAATCAGAAAATAAAAAGAAATGGCATTCACAAAATTATTAACACCGTCGACTTAATATTTATATACAGCCTTGGACACAATAACTGCAGTCAAGACGCTTCTCGAGCCATGAACTGAGCTTCCTTCACCTCTTATTTGGCAGTTTGTCCCACTCTTGTTGTACAACTGCTCCAGTTCTCCCGGATTTGAAGGGTACCTTCTCCAACTGCTGTTTTTCAGATTTCCCACAGTGTTCATAGGATTTAGATTAGACTCATTGCTGCCCACTAGAACAGTCAAGTGTTTTGTGTTGAACATTCTGGGTGCTTTTTGAATGTGGTTTGGGTCATTCTCCTGCTGCAAGATCCATGACCTTCGACGTAGACCCAGCTTCTGACACTGGGTTGAACATTGTGCTCCAAAATCCTTAGTAAATCTCGTGATTCATGAGCCATGCACAAATTCAATGACCAGTGCCAGAGCAGCACAGCAACCCCAAAACATCACTGAACCTCCCCATGTTGACTGCAGGAAGTGTTTCTTTCTTTGGAAGGCTTCATTTTTTTCTCTGCAAACATAGGAAAGATGTGCTTGACCAAAAAGCTTTAATTTGGTGTCATTCGTCCCCAGGAATTCTCCAGAAGATTTTGGCTTGTACAGTGTGTTTTGGCAAACACAGCAGGCTTTCTTCTCTCTCTCTCTCTCATCTCCTCTCTGTCTCTCCCTCATCCTCTCCTCCTCTCTCTCTCTCTCTCTCTCTCTTCTCTTCTCTCTCTCTCGCAGTGGGGTCTCCTGGGTCTCCTGCAATAAAACCCCACTTCATTGAGTTGGTGACGGATGGTGTGAGTTGAAACTGTCGTACCTTGTGTCTGAAGGTCAGATTGAATGTGTTTGACAGTTCATCGAGGTGCTTTTCCTTCCACCATTCGAACAATCTTTTCGCTGCAATCTTCGATCAAGTTTTTCTTGGCGGCCACGTCCAGAGGTTGGCTACAGTGCCATGTGCCTTAAACTTCACTGAAACGTTGTGTAACAGTGGAGACAGGAACATCAAGGTCTCTGGATGACTTGTAGCCATGAGATTGTCCACATGCTTGGCTACAATCTTGTGTCTGACCTCCTCGACAATTCCTCTGGTTTTCTTTTCTTTCTCCATGCTCATGTGTACACACAGTGCACGAAACAGCAAGAACGACTCCTTTTCTCTATTCAAACTGGTGGAATGAGTGATTTTTACATTCCAGGTGCCTGCAACTCACCATCTGTGAGTTTGTTTGTTTTTTGTATGCAGTGTTGAGACTCTTATGAGAGACAACACACAACACACAGCAAGGGGGACATGAGACAAGAGGGGTGGGAGAGGGAAGGACAAAACAGTGGGGAACAGAGACATTAGGAGATCTGTGGAAGGGAGAGGGATGGGGCGGGGAACACGGGGTATACAAGATGGACATTACAGGGACTTTCAGGAAGGAAAGCAGGGAATTTGAAGGAGGTGGGTTTGAGGTGGATTAACGGGGATAGAAAAGATCGAGGTTTTGGATGGGGGAAGATAAGAGGTGGTGGTGAACAGCTGATAAGAGTTTAATTCCAAAGTAAAAGAGAATCCCCTGCTTGAAATCTAATTATTTCAAACAACTTCTGAAAGGTGCCAATAATATTGTCCAGGCCATTTTTGGATTTCTGTCTGGAATAAGCTAAGATTTAGTACTTTTTCAACTTTTTTTGTTTTGATCCACTGCAAGCCAAAGAAATACATATGTAAATACCAAAATATTTTTAAATTTCAACAATTTTCTGGAAAAAATGGTGCATTATTTGAAAAAAGTGCAAGGGGGCCAATATTTTTGGCCACGAAGGAAGTACTCACATTCAAGTATGACGTACTTTGTAGATATTCTCTCATTCTCATAAAACATACTTTATAGATCTACTCTCATTCTAGTATTACGTAATTTATAGATATACTCACATTCTAGTGCTGCATACTTTATAGATGTACCCTCATTCTACTGTGACGTACTTTATAGATGTACCCTGATGTATAGATGTATTACGTACTTTATAGATGTACCGTAATTCTATTATAACGTACTTTATAGATATACTGTCATTCTGGTACAACGTACAGTACTTTATGGATGTACTCTCATTCTCGTCATACATAATTTATGGATATACTTTCACTCTAGTACGAAGTACTTAAAAGATGTACTCTCGTTGGTGTCGTATTACGTAGTTTATCAATGTATTCTCATTCTAGTGTGACGTACTTTATAGATATACTCTCATTCTCATACTACGTACTTTGTAGATGTACTCTCATTCTTGTTATAGTATTACGTACTTTATAGATGTACTCCAATTCTCGTACTACGTACTTTATCGATGTACTCTCATTCTAGTATGACGTACTTGAAAGATGTACCCTCAATCTAGTATTACATACTTTATAGATGTACTCTCATTCTAGTATAACATACATTATACATTTACTCCAATTCCAGTACAACCTACTTTTTCGATGTACTCTCATTCTAGTATTACGTACTTTATAGATGTACTCTCATTCTAGTATAACATACATTATACATGCATTTACTCCAATTCTAGTACACCTTACTTTTTCGATGTACTCTCATTCTATAGCATTATGTACTTAATAAGATGTACCCTCATTCTAGTATTGCCATACTTTATAGATGTACTCTCATTCTAGTATTCCATACTTTATAGATGTATCGTCATTCTCGATTCCCATACTTTAAGATGTACTCTCATCTAG
>JAXMNL010001112.1:9157-24693 GCA_035128595.1 Eptatretus atami
ACGAGGCAAACAGACTTTTGTTGAAATGTATGCATTGCTTAAGGAAGTACACCATAAATATCAAGTTGATGTGTCCCATGTACAATACCAGAAGCACCTGCTCCCTACCGGAGTCACCAGGAGGGGTCACGTTGTTATCTTCACGATTATTAATGTCATAGCCGAGTACCCACCTTGTTGGTGATCTTGTTCCAAGCATGCAACATGGTTTTCTGTCAAATCCCTTTATTTGGGTGGTGTATAGGCAACAGAGCGCTGCCTCGATCGCTCATTTTTTTAAAAATCATACACCTGGTAAGAGGTTGATGAAACATTTCCAATGTTGGTCGTCCCTTTTGCTTCCCTTCGTTTCCTTTCTCACAGGTTTTCCTGATTATTTGTTTCAACTCGTTACCATCCAATGTCCTTCCTTTGATAATTTTCTTGGCAGTTATTTCTCCAGACCATCAACAGCGATCTTCAAGTATTTTAACTTTGCTAAGGAGCAATTCAAAGAAAGCATGTGTCAATGCATTGATGTTGTATTGATATTATTCCATCAAATGTGGAGTAAACTAATCTGGTTATTCTGTTACAACAACACAAGTGGATGTCGTGTTTCAATTTTTTTTTTTGTGTATTTGTCGGAGGCTCATATGACAGCCACACACAACGCACAGCAAGGGGGGCATGAGACAAGGAGGGGTGGAGTGGGAAAGGACAAAACAGTGGGAACAGAGACATTAGGAGATCTTGTGGAACATGGGTACATAAGTGGAATTACAGGGACTTTTCGGAAGCGAAGCAGGGAAGTGAATGAGGTGGGTTTGGGTGGATTAACGGGTTAGAAAAGATCGAGGATTGGATGGGGGCGATAGGTGGTCGTGTGAACAGCTGTTTTGAAGGCCTGGAGGGGAAGAATGGATTGAACGAGTGAGGGAGTTTTATTCCAAAGACAGGAAAAAAGAGGAATAAAAGACGTGAAGAGTGAGCAGTGATTCATGATTTTGTAGTTTTACCAGAAGGGGTTGTTGGCGGACCTTGAGCTCCTGCGGAAATATGGTGGACAAATTCACAGAGCACGGGGCGAGACCAGAGAGGACACGTTATAGAAGACAGAAAGAAACCACCGACCTGCCTGGTGGTGAGCAGAGGTTGAGAGGCCCAAGACTCAGCCTCATTGCGGGAGATGCCCAATGGATCCAAATGCCTTGTTTCCACAGTGGAAGCCGAGGAAGTTGAAGGAGGCAGGTAGCCCAGCCAGAGGGGAGAGCAAGTACTCCATAGGTGCGAACTAAAGCTTGTAGTGGTCAGGAGCTCAGGTTGGCCGGGAAGGACTTTGCCACGACGGAGGATTCCCAGGCGGCGACTGGCTTTGAACAGGTGGAAATGTGGCTTTCCAGGAAGATCATGGCAGATGTAGACCCCAGAAGCTTGAAAGAAAGGTCTTCTTCCGAGATTGTTGAGGAGGTAGATTTGGGTAGGGGGCGGTTTCCAACGGTCCTTCTGGAGAGACATAGTTAGAATGTGAGATGCTATCCGGATGAAAGACATGTTCCACGGTGCGACCAGTGTGATTTTATCCAGATCTGCAGTGAGGAAAGAGCTGGCTGCTTGCCGGTCTGAGGATGTCAGATGTACGGCAGAGGGTGGAGTCATCAGCAAAGGAGATAAAGAGGATTTTCCAGAGAGTCAGAGAGATCGTTGATGAAAAACAGAAAAAGAAACAGGCCCAAAACGCAGTGTGTGTGTGTGTGTGTGTGATGTGTGGGTTTGTGTGTTGTTGGTTTGGTTGGTTTTGTTTGTGTTTGTGTGTGTGTTTTATATGTATATGTGATATAAAGCTCTTTCTCACCACTCACTGAGACACTGGACTCACTCAGCTGATATAAATGTTTGTGCTTTCTCAGTGGCCAAGGAAGGTGAATTTTGCATAAGATGTTACTTGAAGCCATTATCAGAAAAAGTCACAAAAACTGTCATACATGTCCATAAACGAAAATATCTGTGAATATAAGTTGGCCCGGGTGCCGAACTCGCTTTGCCACGGTGGGTCACGTGACCGCAAAGACAATGAAGCTTACAATTGCGGGTCTTCACTAAAATCAAAATAAAATTCATCCTTGTCGCACACCCAACTGATCACCAGTTTTAATCTGAATCCGTTCAATAATTTTGAAGATATCATTGCTACATTTAGTTTTACCGATCAACCGATGGTTAAGAATCACTTTAAAAATTATCAGATTGGAATCTTCACCAGAATTTGAATGGATCGATCTTGTTCGCCCCACACGCCAACAGGTCCACTAGTTTTTGTCGGTATCAGTCCACAAACTCTTCGAAGAAAATCATGCAATATATCGTTTTTAGCCCCATTCCCTCAAATGTGCAGTAAAGAATCACTTTTTTAAAAAAAATTATTCTCATATCCGGATTTCGGGATCTTCACCAAAATCGAATTCTTGCTCGTTTCACACACCCACCTGTCCACCAAAGTTTCGTCTGAATCTGTTAAACTTTTGAAGATATTGTCGTGTACATAACTTTGCCCGATCTTCAATGGTGAAGATTGCTTTAAAAAAAGTTTTCAGTATCTGGATCACTGACCAAAAATGTGTGTTGCCTGTCTTGGGCAGAGCAGACACACAACACACACACCAATTTCAGAATGGTTGCTTGGAAACTGGCAAAAATCGTTGTGACAGACAGACAAACAGATAACAGCAAAGGAACATAAATAGATTTCTTCGTCGGACTGATCTAACCCCCAAACGGTGGAAAAATATCGTTATTTACTCCAGCCCACCGCTTAGTTTCTGATTTCGCCCAAAACATGTTTTACGTTTTTGCAATTTCACGTCATAACGCGTTTATGTTCAGTGTTCATCCATCCACGAGTCTCGACTCGGTTTTATGGATATAAAGAAAATAACAGTAATAATTGGCTTAAGTGTACTGTTTGGGTAATTTATCATCTATTGTTTTGTTCAAGCCTGAATACTGTATGTGTATGTGTGTGCGTGCAGTGAGCAATTTGTCTGTTGGCAGAGGTGCCACAGTTATCCGACTGTCCTCATCCCACGATGGGCAATGTACAGTGCCTGGCCAACCAATGCAGTCGGAAATAGGCACATGTGACATAACGCTCAGCTAACTGCAACCAAGAAATTATCATGAGGCGGTAAGCGTGATTTTATTTCTCACGTTTGACTTGCCTTTTCGAGCTTGCTTCTTCCTTCCCATAGAACTGTGGGTCAATAGGTATTGTGCGGTACTCGAGCATCAGTTATTTGATCAAGGTTAGAATGACCAACCAAATGCTTAATCTGTCCAGATGTCTCTTAAGTGGTTACAGAAGTTTGTTACTCCAAAATCTCTCCTCTCTCTTTGTTGTTCTCTCTCTCTCTCTTCTGCTCTCCTCTCTCTCTCCTCTCTCTCTCTCTCTACTCTCTTCCTCTCTCTCTCTATGTCTCTCTCTCTATGTCCTCTCTCTCTATGTTCCTCTCTCTCTCTTCTATGTCCTCTCTTCTCTCTATTGTCCTCTCTCTCTATGTCTCTCTCTCTCTCTCTCTCTGTTCCCTCTCTCTCTCGTTCTGTCTGTCCCTCTCTTCTTCTCTGTCCCCCCCCCCTCTCTCTCTTGTCCCCCCCCCTTCTCTCTCTCTTGTCCCCCCTCTCTCTCTCTCTCTATCGTCCTCTCTCTCTCCCTCTCTCTCTGTCCTCTCTCTTCTCTCTGTCCCCCCCCACCCCCCTCTCTCTCTGTCTCTCTCTCTGTCTGTCGCTCTCTCCCTCTCTCTGTCCCCCCCTCTCTCTCTCTTTCCCCCCACCGCACCCCTCTCTCTCTCTCTCTCTTTGTCCTCTCTCTCGTTCTCTCTCTGTCTGTCTCTCTCTGTCTGTCTCTCTCTGTTCCCCCCTCTCTCTCTGTCTCTTCTCTCTCTCTTTCTCTCTCTCTCTCTCTCTCCTCGTCTCTCTCTCTCTCTCTCTCTCTCTCCTCTCTTCTCTCTCTTCTCTCTCGTCTTGTCTCGTTTGCATTATACAGGGTGTCCCAAAAAAATATACTTCTTTCATCTGCAAAGGGATTGTCATAACATTAATATTGTTTTTTAAAAAAGACATGCGTGGATAGAAAGCTGAAGGTTGAAGTTTATTGTACCAATTCAAAAATTCCACCAAAATTTAAATTTTGGGTATGAATCGTGTTTCTTTAGACCACAGGTTCGACGTTAGGCCTCAACGTGTCGATCACTGCCTGCAACGCGTTGTCATGTTCTCCATCACTTTGGGAAATACGTTTCCTGAGGATGTTCTGGATTTCTCGGTGGATGTTTCCTTCAGCTGATAAGAGTCTGAGGCTAGGCGTTTCCATTAGATCCTGCCTTGAGATACCCCACAAGAAGAGTCTGGAGGAGTAAGGTCAGGGGAATACGTTGGCCACTTCAACGTCTTTACGTAAGGGCCGAGTCGGGGACTGGGCACGGTGAGGTGGGAATAGGGAGATCGTTCTGCGGGCGAGGGGGAGTTCGGAGGGGGGTGGAGCGGGCGCGTGAGTTGTCGGCTGGAGCGTGTGGATAGATTAAACGCCCTCAACATGTTTGTTGAGAAACGCCTTGTTTCCCTGGCTGTATGGCGGTGCCCCATCCTGCTGGAACCACTGGGTTCTCATCTGATCAGGTTGTTTCTCCCTACGGGCCTGAGTACGTAGCTCAGGCAGATAGAATTCCTGAATCATTTTCACGATAGTTCCGCTGGTTTACCGTGCAAGTGCGTCCCTGGTCATCTTCAAAGAAGTAAAGTATGGACCAATTATCCCATACCAACCAACCGCCACCCACATGGTGACTTGAGACAGTCGAGGCACCAGTTCAGTTGATGCATTACCAGGATTTGTCAGTTTCCCCGTACGAAAGTTTTGCTTGTTTCCTCCCCGCGACAAGGAGATGGCATTCGTCCGTTCACGTGAAGTTTTTTTGAGGAAGTCTGCTCTTCTTCCAACTTTCCTGAGAACCAATTGCAAGGTCTAGTCGTTTGCGTTTCTGTTGATCAGTAAGCACCGTTTTCCGTTTGAATTTGTCATGGAAAGCATGAATTCTTGGCGAAGGATCCTCTAACGTTTCTCTTATGAATGTATGTCTCGGCAGAAAGTGTCGAATCATTTTTTTTGGACTCTGAACGACCGCCTGTCTCACCATTCCACATTTTCTTCACTACAACTGTCCTCTTCCGACCACTGTGACCCTTGTTGAAGTCACAGATGTTCCCATTGGTAAACTTTGCAGTGGGCCTTTTTTTGCCGAAAAGTTTGGTGCATGTCGTAACGTGATTCCGAAATGTTCGATAAAACGTTTGCACCTGTATGACACTTCCGTCTGTGCCAAAGTTCAACAATTTTCGTCCGTTGTTGTACGTTGTTCGTCTTGCAGTTTTTCTGGCGCTGCTTGGGATCAAATAAATTCAGGGTCTCGCAACAAGAAATTGAAGCATAGTGACCAAAATTACTGCTTTTTTAGGATCAAGAAAGCATTTTAAAAGTTGGTGTTATATTTTTGGGGGACACCCTAGATGTACATATATGGTGTGTGTGTATGCACATACAACACACCACATTAATTTACTGATGTAAAATGGTAATTGATTATTTCAATATAATTACTTTTTTTGTCATGACTATGACATTTTGACAAGTTATCGCAATTTTGCTGACACTAGACAAGCGTTGCCAACTTTTTCTCACTGCTTTCTGATGTACATTATTTTGTTGGAAACGAACAAGGATTTCTCATATATATGACCTTTGTGCAAACGGCCTTCAGGATTCGACTTTGTGGATGCCGGTGTCACGAGTTTCAGTCTGTAATATATAATGGGAGCATTGAACGGTTCATAGTATTTAAAGAAGGACTTTGGAATTTGAACCAGATTTGGGGTCAAAAATTTATTATGAATGCAAATTGGGGGGGTATCATTTGACTCTCCCCACCCCATTCACTCCCTTTACTCTCGGTCTTTCCCTCCCAACTTCTCTCTTCTCCCCATTCCATCTACTCTCCCTACCCATCTTTTGCCTCTTGCCATCATCCTTACTTTGATTAAATAATATACACTTGTTCGTCCATCTGTCCGTGCTGTTGTACAACCTTCCTTTAGCGCCCAGTGGTGGCCAGCCGACGGACTCCACCACAATTACACCTGAGAAATGCAACGGCCGCCATGTGTTGGTATGTGTGAGGCCAAACACTTCTTGGAGCTTTTAGGGTCTTCTCATGCCCTCCCTATAAGTTTTCCCTTCAGTGCAGAACGAACCAAAGTGACTGTTAAAACAATCATCAAAAGATCGAAAGAACACAATCTGAAAAGACATAGCTTCTCAAGAGATGTACAGAATTGGGCCTGTGATATTGATTCCGGGCCCAGTAGACTCAGATATGAGAATGGTGAAGGAGACAGACAAGACTTTATGCATTAGAAAGAGGTATTATGATTGGACGTGATGGAGATGACGTTGGTGCTGATTATGATAATAATGAAGGCACAAGGCCACCGCAAGCGATTGACCATTTTTGAGCTGTGTGGGCAAGGTTTTGCGTTCGACCGCTTGAAGGCATCTCGACTTATCTGCTTTTTCCTGCCAAAAGTAAATAACAAAATGTAATCGGTTTCTCCTGGATGAGGTTCATTCGAGTAGTGAGAGGTTTGAATTTTGAGTTACAAAAACAGACATTTTATCATGCAAATGGACCTGGGGATGGACTTGTGTATGAAGCAATATGGCTGAAGGCAGCAGAACCGTTGTTGATTCTATGCTTCTGAAACATGAGCTGTCTCAATCTATTTACAAAGCAATTCCAGGCTGCTGGCCAATGCCCTTAGGGATCAGGGTTAATCTGCTTATCCCTCCTGGTTGGCAGGCGATGGCCGCTCCCCATTTTATGGTGATAAGTAAATGCTTGTTCAGACCTTAGAGAGCTGCTAAAATTCCTGCTGACAAGAGTGGTTAGGAATGCCAACAACCACTTTAAACCACAAAAGAACATGTTGACACAGAAATAAACAAGCTCCATCTGAATCCGTCTCATAAACTTTTTGAGATATCGTGCTACATTTGTTTTGCCCTCTCTTCTCAATGGGAAGAAGTCGCTTTAAAAAATCGAGTGTTCTGGATCCGGATGTTCACCTAAATCGAATCAATTCGTCCTTCACGCACCTACTGTCCACCAAGTTTCGTGCCGAATCCGTCTCCAACTTTTTGAGAATACCTACACAAGGACAAACAAACAGACAGGCAGACGGCGGTAAAACATAAACGCCATCCACCTTCGGTGACAGGATAAATATATAATAATTGTTTTTACACACCTATGGGAAAAACGTCTTTGTTGGCAGTTAACCGGTGAACTGTGAAGGGAAACTTGGGTTTAAAAGTTTATTAAACAATATGTGAAACTCATGTGAGCCTCAAGCGTGGTCACTTCTAATTGAGAAAAAGATGGAGACCAAAGGTGCAAATGAGATCTTTTTAAACCACCTTACTTTTATGAGCACATGGTCGGGGGGGGAACTGGGGACAGGTATTTAAAATACAATGGTGAATAATGCACGTGAGACTGGAAAAAGAGGATGTGGCAGTGCCATGAAAGTTACACTTGGGTTTTCTCCTTGCTTTAGTTCCCATGGAAACGTTCACACCGGAAAGAACTTTTATAGCCTGGTTGTAGGAGGGTTATACATCACACGATTCATCACAGGGGCAGAGAGTTGCGTCATCAGGCCACTTTCCACTATATATTCCTCTCAAATTAACGACTACCCTGGTGGGCTGGTTAGTGGAATATGGTGGCTGCTTGGACCATAGAGGTCCTGAGTTTGGCAGTGCTGGCTTGGACCATTACGGCCTGAGTTTTGATCGGTGGCTGGCTTGGACCATACGGGTCCCTGAGTTTGATCGGTTGGCTGGCTGGACCATACGGTCTTGGTTTGAGCGGTGGGCTGGCTTGCGGACCATAGGGGGGGGATCCTAGTTTGGCGGTGCTGGCTTGGGACCATAGGTCCTGAGGTTTGAGCGGTGGCTGGCTTGGACCATAGGGATCCTGAGTTTGAGTGGTGGCTGGCTTGGGGACCATAGGGTCCTGAGTTGGCGGTGGCTGCTTGATCATGGGTCCTGGTTTGATGGGTGGCTGGCATGGGATCATTAGGTCCTGAGTTTGAGGTGGCTGGCATGGGACCAAGGGGTCCTGAGTTGAGGCGGTGGCTGGCATGGGACCATAGGGTCCTGGGTTTGAGGGGTGTGCTGGCATGGGACCATAGGGGTCCTGAGTTTGGAGCTGGCTGGCTTGGGACCATAGGGTCCTGAGTTTGAGCGGGGCTGGCTTGGGACCATATGTCCTTGAGTTTGAGCGGTGGCTGCTTGGGACCATGGGTTTCCTGAGTTTGAGCGGTGGCTGGCTTTGGGACCATGGGGTCCTTGAGTTTGAGCGGGTGGCTGGCTGGGGGACCATGGGGTCTGAGTTTGAGCGGTGGCTGGCTTTGGGACCATCAGGTCCTGAGTTGAGCGGTGGCTGGCTTGGGACCATAGGTCTGAGTTTGAGCGTGGTGGTTTGGGACATTAGTGTCCTTGAGTTTAGAGCGCGTGGTGGCTTGGGACCATAGGGTCCTGGTTTGAGCGGTGGCTGGCTTGGGATCATAGGGTCTGAGTTGAGACGTGGCTGGCTTCGGATCATAGGGCCTTGAGTTTGAGCGGTGGGGCTGGCTTGGGATCATAGGGTTCCTGAGTTTGAGGGTGGCTGGCATGGGACCAAGGGCCTGAGTTGCGCGGTGGGTGGCTTGGATCATGGTCCGGAGTGTTGAGGGTGGCTGGCATGGGACCAAAGGGTCCTGAGTGTTTGAGCGGTGGCTGGCATGACATTAGGGTCCTGAGTTGAGCGGTGGCTGGCTTGGCGACCATAGGGTCCTGATGTTGAGCGTGGCTGGCTTGGACCATAGCGGTCCTGAGTTTGAGCCGGTGGCTGGCTTGGACCATAGGGTCCTGAGGTTGAGGGGTGGCTGGCATGGACCAAGGGCCCTGAGTTTGAGCGTGTTGGCTGCTGGGACCAAGGGGTCCTGAGTTTGAGCGTGGCTGGCTGGACAAGGGTCTGAGTTTGACGGTGGCGGCTTGGGGATCATAGGGTCCTGAGTTTGAGGGTGGCTGCATGGACCAAGGGGTCCTGAGTTTGAGCGGGGGCTTGGGACATAGGGTCCTGAGTTGAGCGGTGGCTGCTTGGGACCATAGGGTCCGAGTTTGAAGGGGTGGCTGCATTGGGACCAGGGGCCCTGAGTTTGAGCGGTGGCTGGCTTGGGTCATAGGTCCTGAGTTTGAGGGGCTGGCATGGACCAAGGGTCCTGAGTTTGAGCGGTGGCTGGCTTGGGATTCATAGGGGGTCCTGAGTTTGAGGGAGTGGCTGGCATGGGACCAAGGGGTCCTGAGTTGAGCGGTGGGCTGGCATGGGACCATAGGTCCTGAGTTTGACGTGGGCTGGCTTGGGACCATAGGGTCCTGAGTTTGAGCGGTGGCTGCTTGGGACCATAGGGTCCTGAGTTGAGGCGGTGGCTGCTTGGGACCCCATGCGGTCCTGAGTTTGAGCGGTGGCTGGCTTGGGACCATCAGGTCGCTGAGTTTGACGGTGGCTGGCTTGGGACCATAGGGTCCTGAGTTTGGCAGTGGCTGGTTTTGGGACCATAGTGTCCTGAGGTTGAGCGGTGGCTGGCTGGGACCATAGGGTCCTGAGTTTTGAGCGTGCTGGCTTGGGATCATAGGGTCCTGAGTTGAGCCGGTGGCTGGCTTTGGGATCATAGGGCCTGAGTTGAGCGGTGGCTGCTTGGATCATAGGTCCTGAGTTGAGGGGCTGGCTTGGGGTCATAGGTCCTGAGTTGGAGGGTGGCTGGCATGGGACCAGGGTCCTGAGTTTGAGCGGTGGGCTGGCAATGGGGACCATAGGGTCCTCAGTTTGAGCGGTGGCTGGCATGTGTCCATGGGTCACTGAGTTTTGAAGCGGTTGGCTGGGCATGGGTCCAAGGGTCCCAGTTGAGCGGTGGCTCGCATGGGTCCATAGGGTCCTTCCGTTTAGCGGTGGCTGCATGGGACCATAGGGTTCGCTGAATTTGAGCGGTGGCTGGCATGGGACCATTGGTTCCTGAATTGAGCGGTGGCTGGCTTGGGATCATAGGTTCCTGGTTTGAGCGGTGGCGGCATGAGGTCCAGAGGGTCCGGAATTTGAGCGGTGGCTGCTTTGGTCATAGGTCCTGAGTTTGAGCGGTGGCTGGCATGGGACCTAGGGTCTGAGTTTGAGCGGTGACTGGCTTGGACCTTAGGTCTGAGGTTGAGGGTGGCTGGCTTGGGACCATAGCGCGTCCCAGTTTGAGCTCTTGTCACTTGTTGATTAAACACCAGGTGGGGTGGGAACTCAGCCTGTCATCCTTCCGAGGTCGGCGAAATGAGTCCAGTGTACTGGGGTAATAAACCATTCTGGGTAACCGTGTCGGAGTGGTAACCCATCCAGGGACCTGCACTCCTTGCAATGAAACTGCCTCGCACTGCCCTTCATGAAACGCCCCATGTGCCTTTACGCACGAAAGAATAGTATTATTATTATTTTAAAAACTACTGTTGTAATGGAAAGTAATTGATATCAGAATGAAACGACTCCCACTACCACCATCACCATTACTTTCATATAATTGCCCAAGTCTTTCACGACACGACTGGCCAGTTGACGTTCAATTGAAGGTTGCAAGGAATTGTAGATCGTTGAGTGCCAGTGATGACTCGCCTCCTCTTCGCGAAGGACGCCGTGCTATCTTTAACATCCACCAACTTATTTTGCCGTGATGAATTTTATTCGCCACCCCCGGCTAGACAGCACAGAGGTTGCAAGCGTGCACACCTGGAGGCATCCTGCGGCTGAAGGGTTAATGTCCGAACGTCAGCTTCCTGACTTCCCACGGCGATGAACATAACGCGACGAAGTTCTGTCGAATTTCATCCATCGTTGCACTTGTCTGACCAAGTAGATCGACACGAGCCTTCATGGGAGTAAGACAAATTGGTTCATCCAACCTTTGCACTCCGTTTTCGCTCTCGAACCAGAATCAATTTTTAAGTGAAAGCTCGAACTTTGCTCGTTGCTTGATTTTTTTTATTTTTTTTTTGCGTGTCTCGCGTATCGAAACGTGCTTCAGAGCTCGCGTTCTTCTTCTTCTTCTTCTTCTGTGAAGACAAACCTTTATATTAGGATCGGCTCCTTTATATACACGATCCGCGATCTCTCCTTAAAATACTAAGCACATTACACATCTCGGCATTGACGTGCTTTGAGAGCGTCTATCATGAAACTTTTAATATATCGAATTTTGGCTTTAAAGTTCGAAAGTTCACGTTACTATTTAAAGTTATTGCCATTTAAATTATTGTAATTTCGTAAATACACGATTTTCGTAAAATACGTAAATACACTATGACGGGTTTCGCTTATTGGCTAAATCAAGGCACGTGACGAAATATCGGAAGTTTTTTTTTTAAGCCACAAAACCTTTTTTAGAGGGGGGGGGACCCCGGCTTTTTTTGGCCTCCTTGGGGGGAAACCCCCAACCCCATTTTTTTTTGTCTGTTGTCCTTGTTGATTGTGTGGTGCCTCCAACAATTTGGGGGTGTGTAAGTCCTAAATTTTAACTTTGTTTTGCAGAACATCGGACTATCAACGCCGGTCTCTTCACCATCGGGTTCATCTTGATTATAATTGCCTGGCATTATTATTCCGAAGAGAAGAAAGCCAAAGGCAGGTCTGGATTTATCATCATATTCCCATGACACGTGACTGCTGTGTTCAGTGTGCACCTCTCATGTTGTTCATTGTATATTTAATTCATCATTTGTACCGAGGCCGTTAAGACGATGTGAATGTTATTAATTAGTTGGTGAACTGTGAAATCAATTTTTAAAATATTCTTTTGTTTATGCGATATCAGGCAGTGTTTAACTTGTCATGGATGGTCAGGCCGCACGCAGAGCGTTCGCCTGGCCATGTGTATCAAGGCAGCGTCCCAGTCACCGCTCCGGAGCTCCCGTATATGAAGAAGTGTTCGTGCGTGAAATGTCGCACGGTGAACAAAGAAAAGTTCACCTTGCTTTTGATCAATGGAATTTCATGGGGACACCTACCCCTCCACTCATTGAGAAACAGGCCGTGGGAAACAGGTCCGTGGGAGCGGAAAAGGAAGAGTCTATTCAATTTGGTTGAAAATCCGAATCGGATCCGGATACTGAATTTAAGTGATTCTTCACCATCAGAGATGGGCCAAAAACGACATTATACGTGATATTCCAAAACGTTCGTGCACTTCCCTGAAGACAACTTGTGTATGGTTGGTTAGGTGACACAAAACAAGGCGATTCGGTTTTGGTTCAGGACTGGATCCCGATCTGGGCCATCGGTGGAATTACAAACTAAAACTGTTCAGCTGGCAGAGGATGCTTCACAAGTGCTATTTGTAGTTCTGGTTGTTGGGAGTCCAGCAAGGCCATTCGTCAGGACCAACAGTCACCAGAAATCCCCAGTAATGGCTGTATACTGGAACGACGGTTGGCCATCTCCCCCTCTCTAGTGTTGATCATTGTGTTATCCATCCACTTCCATCCATCCACCCATTGGACCCATACTCTGGGTAGAGCGTTGGTGCTGCCTAAGCAGTCTCCTTCACTATTGCGGCACAATCTGGACGGGCGCCACTCCGACACAGGATACCAGCAAGCCGGCACTCATTTTTGCCGACCTCGGTAAGGATGACAGGCAAGAGTCACCCCACCTGGTATTAATTCAACAAGCCAAGGGGTTTGAACTTGGGGGTCCTCGGATCCCAAGCCCACCACCCTAACTATTAATCATCAGCACCCAGCATTTGCACGTAGCGCGAAACACAAAAATTTTCACCTGTGCTATGTTGCAGCACAGGTGAATACAGACAGCATTACTTATTTGAATTCTAATTTTCTCCTTTGTTCTCCAGAGGACTAACGTATGCACAACTAGACTTCCGTGACATGGTCGCACAAGATCAGGCGCACCACCGTGACTCAAGAAATGTCAGGCCTGGAACTGTTCAAGGGGGGCTGGGGAAGAGAAGGAAAACACACCTTCCACGGGATTCTGCCACCATGAAGCACTGCACTGCATCTTTGACTGGGGACAAGAGTTATATATTACTCAAAGAGTACACACTCACTTCTCACCACAGTGAGTGGAAGTGTGCGTGGCACGCATCACCGCTGTTATTCGAATTGGTTCCTGCTGTTGTAGAATAATAATAAAAAATGGGACTGATAGAAATCTATAAGTCTATTACTTCCTTGGGAAAGCCCGTAACTCATTTACTTGCCACCAAATTTTTTTTCTCCATTCATGTCACAATGCCTGTTTAAAAGGCCAATCTTCCAGGAGGGAAGACGAAGAAGAAGGACTGAGCTTTGATGTTGCCCTGCCAAACAGTATGGACAGCAGCAGACCCTTTAAATAATGTGTGATGGACACAGAAGGAGGCACCCGAGTTACCTCCCCACTGGAAGGGTGGACGGAGGTTACGTGTGGTCACCCTTGTCGTGCGTGGTCTGTCTGGGAGGGACCGATATCTCAAAAAGTTATGGATGGATTTTGACGAAACTTGGTGGACCGTTTGGGTGTGTGATAATTGAAGAATTAGGTTTTGGATTTTGATAACATCCGGATCTGGATTAATATAATTGGTCGTGATCTTCCACAATGACAGATAGGGCTAAAAACGATATAAAGCATGATATTTCAAAAACTTAGCGGATGGCTTCTGACAAACTGGGGAGAGGAGTTATGTTTGGTATGCCTGTGGTTGGCTTAAATGGTTAGGTGGGCAAACTTGGTATCCTAGAGGGATGCCTGGGGGGAAACTGAGTTCAAATCCTCCTTTTCTGTTTTAATTAAATCAGGTGGGGTGACTCAGCCTGTCAATCCTTCTGAGGCGGCCAAAATGAGTACCAGCTTGCTGGTCCTGTGTCGAGTGGCGGACCCGTCCAGGTTGTGCCAAAAGCCCAGGAGACTGCTTTGCACACCGATGCTCTGTACGGAGTACGGGGCCAATAGATGGATGGAGGTATGGCGGGTGATGAGAACAAGCGATTCGATATTTGTGGTGAAGATCAGATCTTTTTATTATTATATTATTATTATTATGTTTTTTTGTAAACACTGTCGAGGCTCACTATCAGAGATAATTAGAGAAGCTCGTATAATAGAGGGAATCTGGCCTATCAGTGGGATACAAAACATTTAAACTGTCAGCCAGGCAGAGGTATACACTCTCCTGAGCTGCTGTTCTAGTCTGACACCATGTCTGGTATACTGATATATATATACAGTATATATCATATATATAATATTATATATAATATATATATATTATATATATATACTGTTTATCCTGTCTGTGTCACAGCTTCCACCCCATCTTTGAGGCCACACCTTACCCCCCTTCTCCCAGCAGTCACAAGCTCCCCCATTTTGTAGCCACGCCTTTACCCCCTTCTTCCCAGCCATCAAAGCACTGTCCATTTGCAGGCCACGCCTAACCCCTTGTTCCCCAGCTCACAAAGTCCACCCATTTTGCAGGCCACAACCTTACCCCTTCTTCCCCAGCATTCACAGCTCACACCCATTTATGGTAGCGCCACGCCTCTACCCCCTTCGTGGTGTGTTCCCCAGCTCACAAGCACCGTCTATTTTGTAGGCCACGCCTTACCCCCTTCTTCCCCAGCCATCACAACTCCACCCATTTTGCTAGCCACACCTTACCCCTTCTCCCAGCATCACCAACTCCAGCCCATTTTGTAGGCACGCCCTACCCCCTTCTTCCCCGCATCACAAGAGCTGTCCATTTTGCGGGCCACGGCCTAACCCCCTTGTTCCCAGCATCACAAGCTCCACCCATTTTGTAGCCACGCTTACCCCCTTCTTCCAACGCATCACCAAAGCTCCACTCATTTTTAGCCACGCCTGTACCCCTTCTTCCCCAGGCATCAACCAAGCACCGTCCATTTTGTAGCCACGCCTTACCCCCGTTCTTCCCCAGCATCAACAAGCTCCACCCATTTGTAGGCCACCCTTACCCCCTTCTCCCCAAGGCATCACAAGCTCCACCTATTTCTGTATGCCACGCCTTACCCCTCTTCCCCAGCATCACAGGCTCCACCCATTTTGTAGGGCCACGCCTTACCCCCTTCTTCCCAGCATCACAAGCAAACCGCCATTAGCCAGACCATGCCTTCCCTCCACGGGGCCAGAAATTGTGCCGCCACAAGCCGCAGGCACATATTGAGCCTCAAACGCAGTACTTTCTGTCCCGCAGGTCACAGCGAATGCGTCACTTTCACTCAATTTTTGCTCACCAGAATTTGAGTAGGCAGTGGATTGCAATGATGGTTACAAAGCAAAATGTATTGATATTTTCCCAAAAAGCAGCGTGCATGATTTTGCTTCGTATACGTAACCCGGTTCATTTTTATTTCG
>JAXMNL010001113.1:0-24676 GCA_035128595.1 Eptatretus atami
GATGCAACTGTACCGATCATACAAGAACAATGCATCAGTCGACATCAGGAAATGGTTCAAGAAAAGCCTCTGGAGTTCAACAAGATGAGCCTGAAAAGTCTGAGAAGGTGAAAGTTGACACTTTAGATCGTCCATCAATTCAAAAGACGAGTTTATGTTTTATAATACAGGTACGTTTTTGTTTTGCATAATTCATTGTAATTACCTTTATTCTGCATGTAAAGATGTTATTGTTTGTCTATTTTTCACAGGCAAAGTTTAAAAAGTTTCTTTTTTGCACCATTCTGTGTAACAGTAGATAAACGCATATTTGATAACTGGCAGCGGCAAAATCCCACAAGTGCCGTACAACGCAGCTTTTATTGGTTTGAGAAAGACGTCGAAGCAAAGAGCGTCGAGTGCAAAAAGACGTCGAGATGCAGAGAAAACGTCGAATGCAGAGAAAGACGTCGAGATGCAGAGAAAGAACTCGAGATGCAGAGAAAGACGTCGAGAGGCAGAGAAAGACGTCGAGATGCAGAGAAAGACGTCGAGATAGAGAAAGAATTGAGATGTACAGAAAGATATCAGATATCTTGATATAGAGAAAGATAGATATTTGATATAGAGAAAGATATATTAGAATGGAGAGAGAAGATTCTTGATAGAGATGAATAGACAATCTAGATGGAGAGAAAGATATCTTGAAAGAGAGAAAGATATCTAGATGGAGAGAAAGATATCTAGATGTGGAGAAAGATATATAGATGTAGAGAAAGATATCGAGATGCAGAGAAAGATATCGAGATGCAGAGAAAGATATCTAGATATAGGAGAAAGATATTCGTAGATGGAGAGAAGAGATATCCAGATGGAGAAGAAAGATATCAAGATGTGGAGAAAGATAATCGAGATGCGAGGAGAAAAGATATCTAGAGATGAGGAAGAAAGAGAATCTGAGATGTAGAGAAAGATATCGAGATGTCGAGGAAAGATATCGAGATGCAGAGAAAGATATCGAGATGCAGAGAAAGATATCGATTAGATGCAGAGAAAAGATATCGAGATGAGAGAAAGATATCGAGATGCAAGAGAAAGATATCGAGATGTAGAGAAAGATATCGAGATGTAGAGAAAGATATCGAGATCGAGAGAGAAGACATGCTAAATATAGATGATAAGGATATCTAGATCAAGAGATAAGACATCAAATATAGAGAAATATATTGTTGCAGTTTTATATATCGTATGGCGAATTGAAACGCACACAGCACGTAGACTCCTTGAATAGTTATTTACATAATGTACTGTACATTAAGAATAGTGCCTTCCTGTAGGGTTTATGTCATTAAATTGTGTTGGTTGGGTAGTTAGCACCCCTCTCAACTCGGGATAATAACATCAGCAGGTAATGACATATGTGCTGACTGCCGTCATCACAGTAGGGTGTGAGTCATTTTACTGCCAAGGTTTCTCGTACATGTCGTGAATAACACCAGCATTCTAAAACCTTCGCCGAAGTCATGGCTTTAGAAGCACACGCCAAATTCCCATTGATTGTTTAAAGCCCCACTAAGTCTTTGTTTGCCTGTCTGTCAGTATGGACGTCCACCCTGTGGTGGTAAACGAGTGCATGGTGTGAAGTGGATCCCACCCAAGGAAACACACAGGGTTAATTTAATGTTGTATAGAGGGGATTAGGTAAATTTGCAAATGGATGTCATTCTGCGGTTGGTGCTGATTGTGGAATGGAGTGCGCTCAGCTCAGGGTGCAGGGTGCAGGAGATATCTTTGCAGGGTGAGGAGATAATGGACCAGCTGGAAGTGTGGCTCAAAAATGTGTACTCACCTAAGGGCACTCAAGCGCTGGTGAGCTCGTCAGCCAGGTGAGGCGTAGTAGGCCCAGGGGGGCGGTTTAGTGTTCAGTGTGTAGTGGCATAGGTACCCGAGGGGAGGGACTTGGCACGCCAGTGTAGTGGTCAATGGGCATGGGTGCCCGAGCAGCGAGACCCGAGGTCCCAAAATGCCATGTGGGCATCGAGGGGGAGTGCCAATGAGGGCATCCCCCAGGTTAGGTCAGGAGCAGGTAGCTCAGAGTGGCCCAGCGTAGAGGGAGTGTCACAGGTGAGCTGCCAGTGAGGCCACATTGCCCAGCCACGAAGTTGTGGAGGCACAGTCGGAAATTGTTGGGCACGCCCAAACTTGTAAGAGAACCAATGCATGAGTGAGCGACAGGAATTGGGTTTTTAAAACCCCATAGTTTAATGATAGCCTATTGGTAGGGTGTAACCCCGGGAACAGTTTAAATGTGTAAGAATGTTAGCGTCGTTAGGATTGATGTAGACCTCTTCGCACCATCCACAGCTGGAGTGATCACCACCATGGACTTGCCTCCAAGTGAAAGGAACGATGAGATGGTTCATGCAGCGCTTGTATATTGTGTAATTATGCCTTTTCCTTCCTTGAGGAATCTTGGGGGATTGGGTAGGAATTTGTTGGAGGGAGACAAGACGTAGGAGATAGAAGGGAGAGAGAAATTTTCGTAGTATTAGTTTTAGGAGACGCTAGGTGGGTGTGGACGAGTAGAGCCGACCTCGAGCTCACTCTTCCGACACCACCACGATTGCCCAGGTATGTGCACACCAGGGACTGGCTGACTATGTTTGGTCGGACCTGGTGCTTGTGACCATTGCAATTCCTGGTTTACCTATTGTTTTCTGTGCCGTGGGCTTATTCTTGTGCTTTTAGTTTATACGTCAAATTTGGGGACCGGAGGGGGCCCCCCCGCTGTCTGTTTTCTATTGAGAAGTAACAGGGGGAGACAATTGTTGGGCTCGCGCACCCTAGCCGAGGTTTATTCACATTGTCTTACCTCTCTCTCTCTGTGTATAGCATTGCAATCAGCCACGAGAATAACTGCGATATGTTTATTGCAGACCCTCGAGAGCAGCATTGCAACATCAGAGTGGATATGAGATTGCCGCCACATTCTACTTGTGACCACTTGCTCCTCGCTCCCGACATGCTTCTCTTAAACTCTCTCGCTCATTTAACCACAGAATCTGGCACCCACCTCGTCCCACTCGGTGCTGACAACTATATCTATACTAGTATCTATGTGTGTGGGTCGCGGCATCGATTCCCCCACCAGAATGCCCCAGTACAGACGCAGCTTCGGCGATGAAGATGGAACGGTGTGTATGAGACAGGGCGGCGCGAGCGCGCCACCCACCAAAGGCGCACGCTGTTGACCAGACCCCATAGAGGCTGACCATTTTTATATAGCGAGGAATAACAGAAACACCGTTTTATGGCCTCCAGTACCTAAGATTATGCGCAATTTGAGGAAGAGATGAGACGATGCGAACTGCGACCACTCACCTACGCTGTCGCGTCTCTCATGAGAGATCAGCTTCCTATGTCATGAACTTAAGACCTGCTCTCTTTGCGCGCCCCCCACTCTTAGTTATAGGCCTTCTCTATTTGTGTCCGTGTTGTCCTAGCACTTTCGGAGCAGTCAACTCAGCTCGGCACTCGTCTCGCGAGCTCACCCGATTCATCGTTGCAATTAGATAATCCTCTTTGTAGCACTGGAGTTCTCAATGATTTGCAGGTCTGGATCAAGCCCCACTTTAGCGTGTCCTGATCGATGTTTAGATTATCTGTATGTTCTGAGAGATCCCGTCCACACCACACGAGAGATACTGATTGTTTTGTTTGTTGGTTCTAGATAAAGGTCTCTTCCCATACATCTGCACGCGTCTCCAAGTATGAGAGGGTGTAGGCTCTTTACTGTTATACATTTATGTGCCTCTGGAAGGACGTATGCAATCTCATACTCAGTATTGTCATGTAAAAGTTGTATGCCGCCCTGAATCTACATAGGAAAGGCCAGCTTGAGGGAGAGAGAAATATCCATGGGCGAAATGCGAGAGGTTATGTCTAAGTTCTTTTTTGTATATAATAGGGCCACGAAGATTAGGGTACACATACCTCCTACGACGTTCTTAAATTCATCTGCAAGTCATTGTGAATTGCAATTGCTTTCTCACGTGGCACCAAGTAAGCTCCTAATTGACATATTTACTTTCGGCGTTCAGAGTAGTACATACAAATTGCCCAATACTCACCTCTATATATGTGAATCCCCCTTACATCTATCTCAATCCGCCTACAAAATTTCCGGCCCTCCTATACTATTTAAGCCCCTCTTCCCTGTTTCCCGCAAAAAACTTCCTTTCAGCCGACCCCTCCCTTTTCAAATCCCCTTTTTTGAAAAGGCCCCCTTTTTTCGCCCAAACCAAAAATCCCAGCCCCCCCTCCGGCTTGGGGGGAAAATACGGTACCATTTCCCCCCTTTTTCCCCACTTGGGAAAAAAATTTTAAAGCTTTGGCAAAACCTTTTTCCCCAAAAAGAAGAAAATTAGAAAAATATTATTTAACAACAAAATTTGCCCCCCCCTGGGTGGGTTCCCCCCCCCATTTTAATTGGGAAGGGGGAACCGGTGAAGCACTCGCCGGGTTAGAAAAACCAAACCCCCTGCCCACAAGTTTTTTTCTGGAAAAATAAAATTTTCCTCCAACACAATTCAAAAAAGCGAAAAACAAAAATGGAAAATCAATCCTTTTTCCCCCCCCTGCCCACAGCCCCCCCACCAAAGGCCCCGTTTTGAAAAAAAGAACCCAACCCACAGTCGAATGAGGCCCCCTTTGTGAAAAGCCACACTGAAACCCATTGGGGGAAACCCAGCTCCCCCCACCCCCCTGACGTCCCCCCCCCACCAAACTCCCCCTTGGGCCAAAAAAGTTCAAAAGGGAATTTTAAAAGTGGGGGGGCCTATTTTGGTTTTTTCCCCCAAACAAAGATTCAACCAAGAAAAATCCATGGGGGGAAAACCCCAAACACAGGATTAAATTGTCTTCCCATAAACCCAAATCCCCCCCTATTCAAAAGTGGGGCTCCATAGGTTTTTTGGAAAAAAAAATGGGCAAATTTGAAAATCCCCCCCAAGAACAAAGAAGAAAAAAGGTTAACTCTTTCGGCGCCCTGGGGGGCAACCAAACCGATTTTCAAAAACCAAAACAAAGACCCTCCCAAAAAGCCCCCGGCAAAGGCCATAAAGAAAAATTATCGCTTTCCCAAAAACAGCAAAAAGATCCACTAACCTTTCCAAGAGTCCCAGAACCCCCCGCAAATAAATAAAAAACCCCAGAATAAGAAACCAGGGGGGGGGAAAATTTGGAAAAAAACCACCCCCAAAAAAAGGGAAAAAAAAAAATAGTTAGGGGCCTTTTTTTTTTTGAAATCCTCAGTTCCCCCCCCCCTTTTATAAAAATACGGGCCCAGTTTTGACACGGTGGGTTTTTAAATCCCTTCCTCAAAATTTAAAAAATCCCCATGACCCAAAAGTTCCCAAAGAAAATTTATTGGAAACCACAGCCCGACAAGCAAACCCCCCCTTTGTTTTGGGTAATGGGTTTTTTTAAACCACCCCATTTAATTTCTAAGAAAAAGAAAAAAACGCAAAAAACCACGGACCAGCTTTTCCCGTAGGTGTTTTTAAAACCCCCCCCAAAACCAATGAACCCCTCACCAACTAAAAAAATCCCAGTCCTCCCGAAACATCAAAAAGAAAAAGTTTGCTTTTGCCAAAAAAATCGCCATCCCCCCATTCCCCCCGATCCATTTTTGGGGAAAAAAAACCAATAAACCCTTCCCCCTTTTTGTTTGCGGAAAAAAACGTTGCCCCCCTTGCCCCGTGGCCCTAAAAAAGGCAAAGTTTTTTCCATAGCTCCCCCCCTTTTGGACCAACAAAAAAATTCCCCTGGGGGATTGGGGTTTCCCCCCCCCCCCCCCCGCCACCTTGTATCTACCCCGAAAAACCGTAAAGGGAAAAAGAAGTGGCTTTTTAACATGCCCCCCCCAAGACGGTTTCTAAAACCCTTGGAAGCTCTTTTCCAAGAATTTGGTGTAATAGCAGAAGACCCAGGGTTTTTTTTTCTTTTTATTCCGTCCTTCCCCTTAATGGATAACTACAAAATTTTTTCAAGGGCCAAACACCACCACACCCGAATAAGGTTAACCCCCTAGTTAAAGAAATAACCCCCCACCCACCATCCTTTTTGGGTTTGGGGGACCAAACCAAAAACCTCAAAAAAACCCAAAACCAAACTCCCAACCAAACACCACTTACCCCGCAAATCCGAAACTCCCCCCCAAGGAAAAGCCCCCCAAATAAATTAAAATTTAAATAATAATTCCCCCTTGGGAAACCCAAAGTTTTAAACCCTCTTGGTTGGGGGGGGCCCCCTTTCCTTTTTTTTTCCCAAAAATATCAAATCAAAGAAAAGGGGGGGGGGTTTTCTCTCTCCCCAAAAGGCTTTTTTTTTGCCCCCCAATTCCCCTTGTTTTACTCTGGAGGAGTGGGAGGGGGGGGGGGGAAAAAAGGCCCTATTTATGGGTGAAAAAAAGGGCAAAGCCCTTTGCCAGACAGGAAAGGTAACTCACAATTAAAAACGGAAACCCCTGGGGGGTTTTTTTTTTTTTTTCCAAGTTTTGGGGCCGTTTTTTTTTTTTTTCTTAATGTTGGGTTTTTTGTTGAGGGCCCAACAAATCCTTATGTTTGTTTATCGGTTGGGGGCCCGGAAAAAAAAAAGTGGACCAAAAAATCCTGCCAACCAATCTGTCCCCCTTTGGAAAAAAGAAAGGGTTAACCTCCCAACTTTGCAAAATAAAAAAGGACAATCCTGCCAGGACCCCAGTTTTTTGGGGCAACCGCCAAAATTTGCCAAAAATAATTTTGGGGCCCCGTTTGGCTTTTCACAAAAAAAAGGAGCCTCCCCCTCCTGGCCCCCCCCTTTTTGGGGGAAATAAGGTTTTTTTTTTTTGGGGTTTTTAAAATTCCTGCCTTAGAGGGTGGGGGGGTTTCCAAAATAAATTTTCGTAATTACACGCGCCCCGGCTCCCCCTTCAAAACAAACAAAGAAAAAAGCCCTTGGGGCCTTGGGGGGGAAGAACCCCGGTTTTAAATCCCCCCCAACTGAGAAAACAAACCCCGAAAAGCCAATGGGTAAAAAAACAAAAGTTTAAGGACAGGTTTTTGGCCTTTTGGTTACACCCTTTTGGGAGGGAAAAAAAATCAACAGAATTTTCTGAAAAAAGTCTGGCCCTGAAAACTGAAAAAAAAAAAACCGTCCCCCGTTTAAAAAAAAGGTTTTAAAAAACAATTTGGGACAGGCCCTTTAAAAAACATTTAAACCAAGGGGCTTTATTTCCCCCCCAAGCAAAAAAGTTTCCCCCACCTTGGATAGCCTAAAAAAAATACAGGGAAAAATTTTGGGGCGGGTTTTTTTTTCCCAGTCCTTTTTTGAAAGAACCTGCTTCTTTTATTAAGAAAAAAAAAGTTTTTTTGTTTTAAAAGAAAAAAAGAAAAAAAATTCAAATTTCCCCATGTTTTGGGGGTTTCGAAGGGTTTTTTTTTTTTTTTAAAAACGTTTTTAAGTAAAAATAAACAAAGAAAAAAAAACCGGAAAAAAAAACCCCCCCCTTGAATTTTTTATTTTTTTTCAGAAAAAACAACAACACGAAAGGCACTTTGGGCCCGCCCAACAAAAACAAATAAACCTAGAAAGCCATCCCCCCGAAAAAATGCCCCCCCCCCCCAAAAGCCCCAATCCCCCGGCCTTTTTGAAAATTCAGAAAACCCTTAATAACTTCCCTTACTCCTGGTTCTATGCCCCTAAACGTGGAAATACCCTTTTTTTTTTTTTGAAAAAACCCTTTTTTTGGGGGGATTAAAATTTAAAATTAATTTAAAAAAATTTTTTTTTTTGGGGGTTTGGATCGTTGCTATTTTACCCCCATAAAAATTCTCCCATAAATTTAAAAGGCCCCCCTTTTTTTGGGGTTTTGAAAAAATGGTAAAAATGACAAAAAGCTTTTGAAAAATGGTTAAAAAAAAAAAAGTGGGAAAAATGGGGCCCCCCCCCCCAGAAAAAAAAACCCCCCCCCAAGAACCACACTTTGAACTCCATAACAGGGCAAAAAACTAAAAAAAAAGAGTTAAATTCAGAAAAAAGAAATTGCCAAAAGACCCCCCCCTTTTCCAAAAAAATCAAGGGACTTTTTGGGTTTTTTTTTTTTTTGGGGGTGGGTGGGGGTAATTGGTTGGAAAAAAAAGCAAAAATTAAAGTTTTTTTGGGGGGGGGAAAATTAAAAATTTAAAACAAAAATGGAAAAAGGTCCCCAAGAAAAAAATGCAAAAATGGAAAAAAAAGAATTCCTAAATTGGTCCCCCTTAAAAGGGGGTTTGAAAAAAAGGAATAACAAAAAACAAATTGGGTTAAAACTCAAAAAAAAAGAAATGGACTTGGGGAAATTTTCCCACCAACCACCCCCAAAATTCCGCAGGGCAAAAATCTCATCCCTTAAAAAAGTTTCAAAGAATCCCCCCCAAGGGCCTTAAAAAATTGAATTTTTCCCTAGTTTAATTTCCCCCCACTTTGAAAAAAAGTTTTTAAATTTTATTTTTTCCCATCTGGCCCTCCCCTTTAATTTAATGTGTTTTTTTTTTTGAAAAAAAAAAAAATGGCCCTTTCTTTGGGGTTTGGGTTTTTTTTTTTATCCATTTCCCAAGAAAAAAAAACCAAAAACAAAATGAAAAAAAAAAAAAAATTAAATAAAAATAATAAAACGCCAAAAATGGTCCCCCCCCCAACCCCGCAAGGGGGTTTGGGAACGCCCCGTAATCCTTTTTGCCAAAAGGTTTTGGAAAAAAACCCCCCCCGGTTGGTTGGGGGGGGGGGGGGGGGGGGGGAAAACTTTTCTTTTTAAAGGTACACACTTGAAGGTTGGAAACAAAAGAAGGCCCTGGCTTTTTAAAATCCCACCCAGGGAGGGCGACCCTCCCCTTTGGGAAGGGGAAAATTTTAAATCCCCCTTTTGGGCCCCTTAAACGAAAAAGAAAGGAATTTTCCCCGATGAAAAGAAAAAAAATCCGTTTTCCTTACAAAGAAAGGTAAAAAAACCGCCCCATGGGGAAAAAAAAAAATATTGTGTTTTGGCCTTCATAAAACGTACCACCAAAAATTGGGAAAAAAAAAAACCCGTCCCCATAAATGGTTTTCCCTTTTCAAAAGGCCCTTTTTTGAAACCAATAATCCCTTAGAAAAGCCAAAAACTTCAAATCGAGGTGGTTTTTTTCCCCCCCAAATTTTTTTGGAGGTTACCTTAACCCACAATTTAATAAATTTTTGGGTTTTTTCCCCCCTTAAAAAAACCTGTTTTTGAAAAAAAATTTTTTTGGGAAAAAAAAAAAAAACCCCTTTGGGGGGTTTTCAAATAATGTTTTTTGGACCCTCATGAAAGGGCCCGCTAAAACCATTGGGAAGGGTTCCCCCAAGGGGCCCCCCCCCCCCAAATCGCCACCAAAAAACTTAAAATCCAGCCTGGGAGGCCGCCCAGAACCCATAAAATTTACTTTTAAAACCAATTTCCCAATAAAGTTTTTTGGGGAAAAAGAAAAAAACGATTTTCCCCCATTAAAGAAAAAAATTACACCTCCCAAAAATTTAAAGGGGGTTTCCCGGTCGCAAACTCCCCCTGGAAAAATTTTTTTGGCCCCGGACCAAAAAGGTTTTGGGGGGGAACCCTTGGAAAAAAAACCCCCCTTTTGGGGAAAAAACCCTTTTGGGGGAAAAAAACTTCCTTTCCAAAAAAAAAAAAAATTTTTTTTTATGCGCCGGAAAAAAAGGGGGGGGAAACCCTTCCTTAAAAGGCCCCCCCTTCTGAAATAATGCGGGGTTTTTTAAACCAAAAGAAAAAATTTTTTTTTTTTCCCAAATGAAAATAACCTTTTTGTGGGGGGGGCTCTGGCAAAAAAAAAAGGAGTGAAAATTTTTTATAAACCGTTGGAAAAATTAAAACAAGACCAAAAAAAAAAAAAAACCCCCAACATGGAAAAAAAAAAAAGGTCCAAAGGCCCCCAAAATCGCCAAACCCAGGAAAAAATTAAATCCCCCAGAAAAAAAAAAAATTGGAAAAAAGCACGCCCAAGAAAAAAAAAAAAACCATGAAAAAAAAAACCCTATAATTCCCCAAAATGAAAAAGTTTTTTTGAAAGAAACCGATCCCCCGCGATTTCCCAAAAAAAAATTAAAACTCCAAAAAAATAAAGGGGTTTCCGTTCGACCTTTCCCCCCCTGAAAAAAAAAAAAAATTTTTGCGGACCAAAAGTGGGACCCTTTTTTTGGACCCCTTTTGGGAAATAAAAAAACCCCTTTGACCCTTCCCCAAAAATTTTTTTTGTGGCCAAAACTGAAAAGGGAACCTCCTAAGGCCCCTTCCTGGGGAAAATTTAAAATGGGGCCGAAAGGTTACCCAAAAAAATTTTTCCCAAATGAATAACCCTTTTGTTTTGGGGTCCCTGGCCGAAAAAAAAAAATTTTTTTTTTTATACGTTTGAAAAAAAAATTTTTTTACAGAACAAACAAAAAAAAAAAAAAAAAACATAAAACCCAAAAGCCCTGAAAAAAAAATAACGAATATCTTTGGGGGGCCCCCCAAACTTTTTTTCGATTTTTTGGGGGCAAGGGAAAATAAAAAATAAATTACGGCAGGGAAAAGGGAATTTGGGAATTTGCCCCAAGAAAAGGGTGGGAAAAAATTTTTTTTTTTAAAAAGGTGAGGTTTAAAATTTGGTTTTTTTGGACTTGCCCTTGGCTTTTGAAATAAGTAGAAAAATTTTAATAAATGGAAAAAAAAAGGGAAATTTTTATTTTTTTTTTCCTCTGGTTTTTCAAATATTCCTTGTTTTCCCCATTTCCATTTGTGGGAACAAGCCAGCTTTGGGCCCTGGAAGTTTTTGGGAAATTTTTTTGATTTTTTGAATTCCCCTTCCAAAAATGAAAATATTTTTTTGGGGAAATTTAAGTGGGGGGATTTATTTTTTTTGGGGCCCCCCCCCCCCTTGTTTTTTTAAATTTTTTAAGACTGGGTTTTTTTTTTTTTTGGTTTTTCCCCTGCAATCCCCCGAACGAAATTTTTTCCCATTTAAAAAAATATTTTTTTTTTTAATACCTAAACCCCATTTTTTTTTTGAATTTTTAAAAAAAATATCAACTTTGGGGTTTTTTTTTTTTCATAAAAGCCCTTTTTTTGTAACAAATTGGGGTTTTTTAAAGTACAAATTGGGCCCCCCCCCCTCCTCCTTTTTTAAAATATTCGGTAAAAAAACCCCCATGATTCCCTGGGGAAATGGCCCCCTTAAAAAAACCTTTGTTTCCCCCCAAAATTAAAATTTTCTTTTTTTTTGGGAAGAAAAAAGAAAAAGGGCCAAACCCCAGGCCAAAAAAGGGCCCCTTTTAAACCAACAAACTTTAAAAGAAAGTTTTAAAAATCAAAAATTTTTATAAAGTTTTTTTCCCTTTTTAAAAAAAACCCCAAAACTCCAAGTTGGGCAACCAAAGCAAAAAAACCCCGTTGCTTCCTCCCAAACCAAAAACAAACCCACAACGTTTTCCCCGCCCCAAATAAAAAAAAAAAAGGGGGAAAAAAAGGCTGGTTGGCCCCCTCGCCCCCCCCCTGGGCCCCCCAACCCAAAGAGAAAATTGAAAAAAAAAAAAAAATGCCAACAACAAAAAATGGGGGCCCCAAAAAAAGAAAAGGGCCAAATAAAAAACATAAACCATTTTTTTAATAAAACAATTCCTTGGGGGGGATGGGGGGGCCCAAGCAAAAAAAATTTTAAAATAAAACAAATGAAAAAAAAAAACCCCCCCGCCGAAGCGGTAAAAAAACTGGGGGGGGGAAAAAAAATTGGGTTTTTTTATTTTTTTTGGGCTTTTTTTAAAAAATTTTAAAACAACATGGGGCCCCCAACAACCCTTTGGGTTTTACAAATGGAAAAGGCCCCGTTTTGCCCCCCCCTTTTTTCAAATATAAACCCTGGGTGGGGGGTTTTGTTTCCTCCAAAATTTACCCAGGGTTTTTTTTTGGGTTTTTTTTCCATTTGGTTTTTTTTTTTCCCACCCCAAAACCCTCCCCCTTAAATAAAAGTGGGAAAAAAAAAAGAAAAAAAGTTTAATTTACCAACCCTTTCCAAAATTTAATGCGTTTTTTTTTTGGGGGCTTGGAAAAAGAAAAAATAAGTTTGGGAATCAAAATTTTCAAATTCCCTCCTTTCCCAAACCATAAAAATGAAAAAGAAAATTTCCTCTTGGTTGTACACAGGAAATGGGGTTAAAAGATTTTTTCCCCGCCATTCCCATCAAAAAAAAAATAACTTTTTGGGGCCCAAAGGGCAAAATTTTTTTTTTTTTTTGGGGCACACTAATTAAAATTAAATCTTCCAATTTTAAAATTTAATTTTAATTCACTTTTTTAAAAAAAAGGAACAATTCAATTTAAACCTAATGGCATCAAAATCTGGTTTTTCCCTAACAACCCAGTTCTTTTGGGTGGGGGGCCCCCCCCTTGAAAAAACAAAAAAAGTTTTTCCCCTGGGTTTTCCGCCCCATTTCCAAAAATTTTGGTCTGGGGAAAAAAAAAAAAAAAAAAAAAAAGTTTTTTCCCATAAAACCCATGGGCCCCAAAACCCGGTTTTTTTTTTGGGGGGGTAAATGGGGGGGCCCCTTTTCCCCCCTTAAATTTTTGGGTCTTGGCTCCCCCCTGTAATCCTTTGGGACAACCGCTTTTCCCCCTCGTTTTTTTAAATACCATTGTCCCTGGGGCCCTTTTTGCCCGCACTTGGGGGTTGACTACCCAGCCCCAAAAAAAAAAAGAAAAAAATTGTAAAAACTTTTAAAAAGGGCAAATAACCGTGGGGGGGTGTTTTTTTTCCCAAACAAGCTTTTTTCAAAAAAACCAAAAAACCCATTTCAAAAAAAAAAGTTTTTTGGGAAAAAAATTGGGGATGGCCATCCATGCATCCCCTTGTTTCCCATTTCCTTTTCAGGGCCCCAATGCAAAAGCATGCCCCCCCAACAAAAGTTTTTTTTCCAAACCTGCCCTTTTTAACCCCACCAAAAAAATGGCCAAATTATTCAACATTTTTGGGGAAAAAAATTTCCCCTTGGGTAAATGAAAAAAAAAAGAATGTTGGGGGTTGAAAAACCCTCCGTGTTTTTTTTTTTTTTCCTTTCAAAGCCCTCTTTTTCAAAAATGAAAAAAGGCCCAGAAAAAAAAAAAATAAAAAAAAAAAAGGTTTTTTTAAAAAACTTTTTTTTCTTTTTAAAGAAAAAAAAATGGAAATTTTGAAAGGGTTTTTATTAAAACAAAAATTTTGTCCCAGGTCTGGGGGAAAATTTAAATTTTCCAAGAACAGTTAAACCTTTTTTTTTTCTGGAAAGAATTGCATTCAAAAAAAAACCCCCCCCTATGAAACAATTAAAATTGGCCCTTCCCCCCTCATGGGAAGGTTTTTTTTTTTTTTTTTTTTTTTTTTAAACTTTTTCAACCACCCCATAAATTTTGCTTTTTTGCCCCTCTTTTTTTTTAATCCAAAAATGTTAAAACCCCGCACAAAAAAACCAAAATCCCAAAAAAGCTTTTAATCCACCCCAAAAATCCCACTGAAGCAAAAGTTAAAAAAAAATAGCCTTTTTTATTTATACTTAATGGGGGAAAAAATTTCCGGAAAAAAAAAAAAAAAGGTTCCCTTTTCCCCGTTTCCCTTTCAAAACTTGGGGGTAAAAGGGCATTTGGGGTTGGTGTTTGGGGGGGGGCCAGAAACCCCTCAAATCGGCAATTGGGCACAAAAAATTGTTTCCCCCTAAATAAGGAAAAACATTAAAAAATTCCCCCTGCCAAAAAATTTTGGCCAAAAAAATTTCAAACATTTTTGGGCCCCGTGGGGGTTGGGGGGGGTTTTTTGGGGGTACATTATAAATTTAAAATCCCTTTTATGGTTTTTTTTATAAAACCTCCCCCCCGGACTAACCAATTCCCGATGTTAAAAATTCCCATTAAATGCACTTGGGCCCCCCCCTTTTTTGCAAAGTTTTTTTTTTTCCCAAAAAATTGAAAAAGAACGTTTTAATCCCCAAATGAAAATGTTGGATCTTTTTTTTTTCTAAAAAATCAAAAAGTTGGGACAAAGGAAAAATGGCCAGATAATTTTTCTCCTTCACAGTTTTGTTTTTTGAAAAAAAAAAAAAATTTGGCTTTTTTTGGGCCCCCCCTTTTTGCCCCCCTTTAAAGACCAAATTTTTTAAAAAAACCGCTTTTTCCCCCTTTTTTTTGGGCGGCAAGTGGACCAAACGAAAAAATGGCCCAAAATTAAAAAAATTTTTAAATTTAAGGTTATAGGTCCCCCAGTGCAAACGGGGGTTTGGGTTTTTTTTCCAAAAGTTTTGGGGGGGGTCCCCCCAATTTTTTTCCCAAAAAAATCACCAAAAGGTAAAATGTTTTTGGGGGTTTTTGGGGCAAAACTCAAAATGTTAAACCAAAATAAAAATGGGGAAGGCCAAAAATTGGGGATCCGCCCAAGGGGGAATACCCAGGGAATTGGAAAAAAAAAAAAGAAGTAAAATGGGGGAAAAAACCTGGGGGGGGGGAAAAATTAAATTCCCCATTTTTGGGTGGGGGGTGGGGGGCGGGTTTTTTGGGGGGGGGGAGGGGGGGTTTTTTTTTAAAATTGGTTTTGGGGGTAAAACTTGAAAGGGGTTGGGGGGGACCAGGGCCAAAATTTGCCCTTTTTCCCGACACTTTTTTAAACAGAAAATTAACAAGAAAAAAACCCCGCCAACCCAAATATAAAAATGAAAAAAAAAACACAAAACCTTCTTTTTAAAAACAAATTATTTTTCCTAGTTTGTTTTTTTCCCCCCCCCTAGGCAAAAACGAAAAAAAAAATCCCAGATGCCAAAAAAAACACAACAAAACAAACGAACTTTTGGGAAAATTTTTTCCCCCCCAAGACCAAAAAACAAACAAAATTTTCCCAACCTAAAAAACCAAAAATCGAAAAGGGGGAAAGTTTAAAAACCCTTTTTTTTTTTTCAAAAGAAAAACAATTTAGGTTGGCAAAAAGGGCCCCCCCCCCCCCGGCCATCCCCATCGAGGGGGGGGTGGGATGGGTTTTTTTTTTTTTTCCTTCCCCTCTCCCGCAAAGTAACTTTAGGGAAAACCCCAATAAATTTTTTTTTTTAAGGAAGAGGGAAATTTTTTCCCCCCCTTCGTAACAAAAATTGGTCAAAATTCACCCCATGGGGAAAATTTAACCACCGGCTTCCAAAAAAACCCTCTAAACTGGGGAAAAGTGGGGGCCCCCAAAAAAGCCAAAAAGCAAAATTAAAGAAAATTTTAAAAAAAAAAGTTTTTTTTTTTTTTTGGGTAAAAAAACCGAATTTTCCGGCCCCAGTCAAAGAAAAAAAAAATCAAACCCTTGCCCGAAACCTTTTTCACAAGACTTCCCCCAGAAAAGTGGATTTTGAAAACCTAAAATCACAAAATGCCAACCCAAGGTCCCTGGTTTCCCAAACTTTAAAAAGAACCCCCCCAAAGCGGGGTTCCCCCCCCCCCCCAAATTTAACGGTTTCAAAACTAAATTTAACCCAATCTTACCCTTTTTATAAAAAAAATAAAAACACCAAGTTTATGGATTTTTGGTTTTTTCTGTTCCGCCCCCCCTGGTGGTAAAGGAAATAAAAAAAACCCCCGAATTTTTTTTTAAAGGGTGGGGGTTTTTTTTCCAAAAAGGCCAAAGTCCTTTTTTTTTTATAAACAAAAAACCTTGTGGTTTGGGTTCCCCCCCATTTTTACCGCAATCTATTTTCCAGGAAAATTTAAAAACGGTTTTTGGGGAAAAAAAACATGTTTTTTTTCTTGTTCCTAATTAAAAAAAAGTGAATTACGTTCCTCTTAATATTTTGAAAATTGGGGTAAGAAAGAGTGGGGGGGAAACTTTGGCCCAAACCCCCGCGAAAAGGGCTTTCCCAAAGGCCGGTGGGGGGTTTTAAAAAAAGACAAGAAAAAAAAAAAAGTTGAATTTAAAAAAAAAAAAAAAAATAAACAAGGGCCCCCGCCGCAAAAAGGGGAAAGGGGGGGTTTTTTGGGGAAAAATTTTTTTGAAATGCATGTTGATGTTGGGTTTTGCAACAAAATGGCCCCCCCAAAAAACAAGAGGTAAAAAAAGAAAGTGAGGGGGGGTTTCAATCTTTTTTCCCCGTTCCCGGAAGGATGCCAAAAAAAATAAGTTTTTTTATTAAGGGAAGAAAAAAAAAATATCCAAAAGCCACAAAACCTGAAATACGAGGGCCCCCCCTGGGGGGGGAAAAAGCCTCCCTTTTCAAAAAGACCTTTTTTTTCCCCTTTTTTGGCCCCTTTACAAAAACCCATCATATTTTTTTTTCCCCCCCCCCAAGTTCCCTCCCTTTGGAAAATTAAAAATTTTTGGGAAATAAAAATAACTTCCCCAAAAACCCATTCAAATTTTTTTTTTGAAACCTAGGTTTTGCCCGCTTTTTTAAATAAACAACCCGCCCCTTTGGCCCCTAAAATTTTTAAAATTTTTCTTTTAAATAAATATTATTTAAAATTTCCCCCGAAAAGTTTTTTTTTGTGGGGGGTTTGGGGGGGGTTTCCCCCGGGGTGGGGGTTTTTTTTCGCCGCTAAATCCCCCTTTTCCGACTTTTTTTTTTTTGTTTTCTGCCCGCTTTCCGGAAAGTAACCGTTTGAATAAATTTTTCGGCTTAACATTATTTCCTTTCAAGACCGCAATAAATGGGGGAGGTTTTTTGGGCAAAATGGTACAAAAAAAAAAAAGTAAAAATTTAAAAATTTGGGGTTTCCCCCCCCCTTTGGAATACAGTGGGGGAAATCGTATTTTTTTCCCAAACCCCTTTTTTTTAACCTTGCCAAAAAATTAAAAAGGGGGGTAAAAATTTTAAATATTTTGGATACTCCCTCTTGCCCCCCATTCAAGTTTTTCCTTTTTTTCTTCAAACCCACCAACCCAACCTCCGCCCCAAAACCAAATGGTCCCCCCGGGCCAGAGCGGCGCGGGTTAAATGGCCCTAGTTCAAAAATTTTTACCTTTTTTCAAAAAAAACAAAGCAAAAACATGGTTTTTTTTACATTTTTCCCCAATTTAAACCCCATTTACAACAAAAAGGGGAAAAAAAGGGGGAAGCTTTTATCCCCCTATCCCCCACAAAAAAAAATTTTACTTATCCCGAAAATTTTAAAACTGGAAGCCCGCTATAATAAGACCTGTCCCCCCCAAAAAAAAAAAAAAAAATGGTTTTTTTTTTTTTTGGAAAAAAAGTTTTTTGCCCTTTTTTTTTCCGTGGGCTTCCAGAAAAATTTTTTTTTGGGGGTTTTTTTAAACAATAATAAAGCCCTTATGGTTTTGGGCAACTTTTGCCTCCATGAAAAAAAAGGTGGGGGGTTGGGGGGGGGGGGTGGGGGGGGCCCAAACAAAAAGGGGGGGGGTTGGGGGGGGTTTGGGTTAAATTTCTTTCTTAAAATGAAAAAAAAAAATGGTTTGGTTTTTACCAAAACACGCATGTTTTTAGGTTTTTTTGGGGCCGCTAAAGAGGGTAATTCCACCCAAATTTTTCTTTTTTTTTTTTTAACCTGGGCCCAACCCCACCCTGAAAAAGGTTTTTTAAAGGAGAAAAAGGGGGGTAAATTCCCCAAATTTTTTTCCCCCCCCCCCAACATTATTTTTATTTTTTTGGGCTCAAAATTGGCAATTTTTTTTTTGGGGGAGGAAAAACGTTTTTTGGAAACCAAAAAGTGGGGAAAAAAAGTTTTTATGGAAAAGTTTCCCAAAAATTCTGCAGCTTTTTTTGTTTTTTCAAAAGTTTTTTCAAGTCCCAAACCCCAAATTTTTCCCCCCCCCCCTTTGGGGAGGCCAAAAAATCCCCATTGGAAAAATTGGAAAATAAATAACTTAAAACCTTTCCCCCATTTGCCCAAAAAACACACGAAAAAGAACAATCCCAGAAGGATTTTTGGGCAAGTCCCCCCCCCTCCCAAGCCAAAAGGACCCTTTTATTTTTTGTGGGTGGGGTTGGTTTGGGGGTTGTTAAAACTTGGGTTTAAATTATTTTCCACCGTAAATTTTTAAATTTTAATAGAACCAATTACCAAGAAACTGGCCCTACTTTTTTTTTAAAATTTAATTTTTCCCTGGGCAACTTGAAAAAAATTTTTTTGAACCGGGTAAAAAACCCAAGAATACCCGTCCCCCCCCCCGCCTTTTTTGGAAAAAATTGCAAAACCCCCCAAAAAAAACCTTTTTTTTTTTGAAATTGGGCACAAACTTTTGGAAAACCAAAACTGGACCCCCAATAATGGGTTTTTTTTCAAAAATTAAATTAATTCCCAAAACCTGGAAAAAAGTTTTAGAAAAAAAGGGGCAAAATTAAAAACTAAAATTGGGAAAGTTCAAAATTTCAAAAAAATTGGGTTTTTTACAAATCCGTAAAAAATAGAAAATTACCATTTCCCTAACCCCCAAACTGGGAGGGTCCCCATTCCAAAAGAAAGGAACCCAAAAAAAAAAAACAAAGCCAAAAAAAGCCAAAAAAAAAGGGATTGAAAAAGTTTCCCCCCAATAAAAGGAGTTTTTTAACCTGGGGGAAAAAAAAAAAAAAAAAATTTTGAAATTTTTTTTCAACCAAATTTCCCCCAAAAGCCTGCTACTTCCTCTAAACCTTCCCCAAAACCCTTCCATTCCAGGGCCCCACAGCCCCAAGGTGGGAAAAAAGGCCCACTTTATATTTAAAAAAAAAATAAAAACTGGGGAAAAAAAAAAAATAATTGAAAAAAAAAAATAAACAGAAAACCCAGAAAAAAAATTCAAAAAAAATTTTTTAAAATTAATTTTTTCCCTGGGCCCTTTGGCCAAAAGAAAAAACCCCATGCCCCCCAAATCCCCCCAAACCAGGGGTTTTGGAAAAATTTTTAGACAATAAAATTAAAATTTTTTTTTCCCCCCCCAACCATCAAGGAAAGAAAAATGAAATAATGGGGGTTTTTCTTTTGGGGGGGAACCCCCAAAATTCAAAAAATTGAAAGAAATTTGGTGGGGAAAGGGAAAACCTTCTGAAACCCTCAAGCCCTTTCCCCAAAAAAAGCCCCCTTTTCAAAAATTTAAAGGAAGAACCTGAATTTTTTTTTTTTTCCCCTTTTCCCCAACCTTAATCCCCCCCCTTTTCCCCCCTCCCCCCCCAATACAAGCCAAAAAAAAAAAATTTGGTTTAAAAAAAATTGAAAAAAGAAAAAACCCCTAAATTTGAAAAAAAGAATTTGAAGAAACCTTTACTGGGAAATTTTTTAAAAAGCGCCCACTTTTTCTTTTTTTTTCCCTTCCCAAAATATTTTTTTTTTTTCATTTTCCCGCCAAAAACTTCAAAAGAGCCCGCGAAACCAAACGAATATTTTTTTGTTTCCCCCCCCCCCCCCCCCCGCGCCATTTGGGTTTCCCTTACTTCCCCCAAAGGGAAAATAAACTTAAAATTTTTTTTTTCTTTTAAAATAACCCATTTCCCCCCCCAAAATTTCCCCAATCCGAGTTTTTTAATTTCCCACTTTTTAATTCTTTTCCCTTTTCAAAAGCCAACGAAAAGAAAGGGGAAAAAGTTCCCCCACTAAATCCCCCCTCCTTTTCCGTTTTCCCCTGTAAAAAATTGGGAAAGAAAAAAAAGTTTTGCCCCCTTTTTTAAAAGAGCCCAACAAGTCAATTGGGCCCCTGGTGGAAAAAAAATTGAGGAAAAAAAGTTAATCCCCCCTTGGTTGGCCCCAAAAATGGTTCCCTTCTTTTCCCCAATGGGTTAATAAATTTCTTTTTAAAATCCCATCCCAAGAAACACTTAAAAACAGAACAAAAGGGTTTTTTTAAAGCCTAAAAAAAAAGCCAAGCAAAAAAAAAACAAGCTTTTTTAACGGAAAAAAGTTTTTTTTCCCCCCTTTCAAAAATTCATTTCCAAAAGCGCCAGCCTGGTTTTTTTTAGATTTTTCCGCGTGTTAAAAAAAAAATTGAAGGTTTTCCAAAAGTCCCCCCCCCCACTGGGATTTCCCCCCCCGCCCAAAGCCCAAGGCCTTTTTTTGCGCCCCTCCCGCCCCCCCGAACCAAAAAGACCCCAAAAAAAAAATTCCGGTTTTTTTTTTTCCCCCCATTTTCCCCCTATTTGTGGGGGGGGGGAACACACCCTGGGAAAAACCCAATTTTTTGGTTTGGTTGTTTTAAATTCCTCGCCCCATGAACCCCCGGTCCCAATCCACAACAGGAAAAAAGGGGCTTTTTTTAAAAAATTTGCCTTTCCGTATGGCTCCCCGGGGGCCCCCCCTTTTTCGTTATTTTTTTTTAAAATTAAAGGCCTTTCGGGCCCTTCCCGTAATGGTTTTTTTTTTTTTTTTTTTGTTTTTTTAGAAGGAATGGAAAATTTTGTTGCCCAAAGGGAAAATTAATTTCCCCCCCTTCACCGACCTTTGGCCCCGGAATTCAAAAAAAAATCCAATTTTTTTTTTTTTTTTTCCAACAAGATGGAAAAAACCAAGGGTTTAGAAAATCCCCCTTAACCCCCCCCAATTTCCCCATTTATTTGTGTTTTTTTGTTTGTTTTAAATACAGAAAAAATTAAAATTCCAACGATAACAAAACCCAAATTAAAAATTTTTTTTAATTTGGGGGGTTTTTGTTTTCCTTTTTTTTCCCCCTTAAACAGGGTTTTTGGGTTTTTTCCCCCCCCCCCCGCCCAAAAATTTAGAAAAAACAATCCGTTTTGGAAAAAAAAAAAAAATAACTTTTGGATTCCTTAAGAAAACAGGAGGCCCCCCCTTTTTTGGGAAAAATTTACAAAAAAAAAAACGACCGAAAGTGGGGGCCCCCCTTTAAAAAAAAATGAAATGGACTTTCCCTTTTTTGGGGGAAGAAAAACAAAAAATTCCGAATCGTTTCAAGAAGGAAAAAAAAAGAAAAATTTTTGAAATGAAAACAAAAATTTTTTTTTTGGTTTTTGGCCCCCTTTGGAAAAAAAAATTCCACCCCTCCCTCAAAAACGTCCCCCTTCTGAATCCTTTTGGGAAATGAAAAAGGGGTCCCCCGAGTCCCAAAAGGTTTTGGGAAAAAGAAAAAATTTATTCCCGCCTCCCCTTGTCTTTCCCTCTTGGGTGGGGGGTTGGGGTTTTCTTTAAAAAGTTCCCCTTTTGGTCCCTCTTTCCCCCTCCCCTCTGTCTTTTAATCCTTTTTTCCCTGCCCTTCCTCCGTGTTTTGGTTGTGGGTGTTGGGGTTTGGGTGGGGGTGGTGGGTGTTGGGGGGTTTTTGTTAAATTGGGTTTGGGGGTTTGGGGGTTTTATGGGTTTTTGGGGGTGGGTTGTTTTAAATTTTTTTTGGGGGTTTGGGGGTTTTTTGGGGGCCGCCAAATGTTTTTTGGGGGCCGTTGGTTTGCGGGTGTTTTTGGGGCGTTGGGGGTGTGGTGGGGGGGTTTAAAATTTATTTGGTTTTGGGGTTAAAAATGGTTTTTTGGGGGTTAAAAAAAAAATTGTTTGTTTTTTTAATGGTTTTTTTTTTTTTGTGGGGTTTTTTTTGGGGTGGTGGTTTGGGGTGGGGGGTGGGGGTTTGGTTTTTGGGTTTTGGGTTTTTTGTTTTTTGTTTTTGTGGGGGTTTTTGTGGGGTGGGGGGGGGGGGGGGGGTTGGGGGTTTTGGGGTTTTTTGGTTGGGGGTGGTTGGGTTTTGGGTGGGTGGGGGGTTGGGTGGTGGGGGGGGTTAAATGGTTTTTAAAAAAAATTGTTAAAAAATGGGTTGGGGGGTTGGGGGGTGGTAAATTTTGTTTTTTTTTTTTTGGGGTTTTTTTTGGCGGCCAATGGGTTTTTGCCCCCCGCCCCCCGGGTGTGGGGGCCCGGGGGGTGGGGTTTGCCGTTTGTTTGTGGGGCCGTTGGTGTTGGGGGTGGGGGGGGGTTGGGTTGGTTTGGGGGTTTTTTGGTGTGTTGGGGTTGGTTGGGTGGGGGTGTGGGGTTTAAATTATGGTTTTTGGTAAAAAATGTTGGTAAAGGTTTTTTTTTGGGGGTTTGGGGGTTGGTTTGGGTTTTTGTGGGGTTTGTGGTTGGGGGGTGGTTTGGTTTGTGGGGGGTGGTGTTTGTTGTGGGTTGGGGGTGGGGGTGTTGTGTTTGGTTGGGTTTTTGGGGGGGGTTTGGGGGGTGCGGTGGGGGGGGTGGGGGGGGGTTTGCCCAATTGTTTTTTTTGTGGGCCAAATGTTTGGGGGTGCCGGGTGGCCGTTGCCCCGGGTGCCCCCCGGGTGGCCGTTTGGGCCCCCCCCCCCCAAATGGGGCGGGTTGGTTTGGTTGGGGGGGGTTGGGGTTTTTTTTTGGACCCTCCGTCTTCTTTGGGTTTCCCCCCCTTTTTTGGGGAAAACCCCTCCCCAATTTTAAATGTTTAATTAAATTTTTTTTTTTTTCTTTTTCCAAGTTTAAAAAACACCTGGTCCCTGGGATTTTTGAACAAAAACCCACACAAAACTTTAAATCTTTTCCTTGGGAAGGAAATCTTTGAAAACAAACGAACCGCCCCTCTAAAAATCCTTTTCCCCCCGGGGAGGTTTTTAAAAAAACGTTTAAAGATATTTTAATTTTTATTTTTAAAAATTAAAATAAACCAAATAAAAAAAATAATAATCCCAAAAAAAAAAATCCCCCTTTTTTTTTTTTTAAAAATATAAACCTAAAATTGGGTTTTCTTCAAAAACCTCCCCTTTTTTTGGTTTTTTTGGGACAAGAATATGTGTTGGTTTTTTTTTGCCCCACCCTCAAAAACCCCTTGCCTTTTTTGGCGAAAAAAAAAAGAAAGAAATGATTTATTTGGTTTTTTTTTCCACATAGTTAATTTAATTTTTTGTTATTTTCGAGGTAAGGAGTGGTTTTGGGGGGGGGTAAGGGGGGGGCAAAAAAAAAAAAAAAAAAAGGGTTTTTTGGCGCCCTTCCCGCCCCCACATTCCAATAATCCCTCCCCTCCCATCCCCCCTCCCCTCTTTCCCCCCCTTTCCCGCCGTGGTTTTTGGGTGGGGGAAAAAGGGGGTTGGGGGGGGTTTGGGGGGATTGAAAGGGGGGGGGGTGGGTGAGGGGTTCAAAAAAAAGGTGGGGGGCAACACAAGGGGGGGGGGTTTTTGGGGGGGGGCTCTCCTTTTTTTTTTTTTTGTGGGTTGGGTGGGGGGTGGGGGGGGGGGCCTTGGTTTTTTTTAAATTGGGGGTGGGAAAAAAAAGGGCCGCCTTTGGTGGTGGGGGGTTTTTTTTGGGGGCCCTTTGGGGTTGTGGGGGGGGGGTTGGGGGGGTTTTTGGGGGGTTTTGGGAAAAAAGCCTTTGGTTTTAATGGGGGGTTTTTTGGGGGGAGGCCCTTTTTTGGGGGGGTTGGTTGGGGGGGGTTTGGGGGGCCCCTTTTTTGTTTTGGGGTGGGGTTTGGGGTGGGGGGGGCCTTTTGGGGTTTTGTTTTGGGTGGGTGGGGGGGAGCGCTTTTTTTTGGGGTTGGGTTGGGGTTTTTTTTGGGGGGGGGGGGGTTTTTTGGGGGCCCTTTTAAAATAAGAAAAATGGGGGGTTTGGGGGAAAAAAGCTTTGGTGGGGTGGGGCCCTTTTGGGGGGTGTTTGGGGGGTTGGGGGGGAGCTTTTTGTTTGGGTTGGTTTTTGGGGGAAGCTTGGGGGGTTTTTTTTGTTTGGGGGGTTGGGGGGGGGCTTTGGGTGTTTTGGGGTGAAGGGCCCAAAATTTCCTTTTTTTTTTTTTTTTTAAAATTTAAAATTAAACCCAAAATGGTTTTTGTTTGGTTGGTGGGGAAGAACTAAAAAAATAAACTAATTTTTTCACTAATTTATTGTTTGGGGGAAAATTAATGAAAAAAAAAAAGAAAAAAATTGGAAATTGGTGGGAAAAAAATGGTTGGGCCTTTTAAATGTTGGGGGTGGGGGGGGTTTTTTTTTTGGCCCCCCCAAATGGGAATGTGGCCCCCCTTTTTTTAATTTGGGTTTTTTTTGGGTGGGGGGGGGCCCTTTTTTTTTTGGTTGGTGGGGGGGGAAAATGTGGGCCCCCCCTTTTTTGGGGGGGGTGGAAGGTTGGGGGGGGTTTTGTTTTTTTTATGGTTGGGGGCCCCGGCCCCTTTTTGGGGGTTGTGGGGGAATTGTGGCTTTTGGGGGGGGGTTTGGTGGGAAAAAAATTTTTTTGGGGTTTGGGGCCCCCCCCCCTTTTATTTTGGTGGGGGGGGTGGGGGGCTTTTTGGGTTTGGGGTTTGGGAATGTTTGGGCTTTAATGTTTTTTTGGGGGTGGGGCCTTTTTTTGTTGGGTGGATTTTGGGTTTTTGGCCCTTTTTTTGTTTTTTGGGGTGGGGGGGCCTAGACTCCAAAAAAAAAAAAGGGGAAAAAAGGAAAAAAGTTTTTAAAAAGAAAAGGGGGCGGGAAGTCCAAAAAAAATTCAATTTCTCTTTTTTTGTCCCCCTTTTTTTTTTTTGTAATTTTCCTGCCTTGTTTGAAATTTAAAAATGGAATAACCCGCCAAAAAAAAGATCCTCTTTTTTCGCCCCTTTTTAAAATCCATGGTTTTTTTTTTAAAATTTTGTTAAAAGTTCCAAGGGGTTTGTTTTTTTTTTTTTCAAAATTTAAAATTTTTCCCCTTTTTTTTTGGGTAATTTCCCCCTTGGTTGAAAATTAAAATTTGGGAAAGCCCCTTAAAAATCTCTTTCTCCTCCTTCTTTTTTTTGTTCCCTTTCTTTTCGT
>JAXMNL010001114.1:10033-24656 GCA_035128595.1 Eptatretus atami
GACCACGCATTTCAAAGTTTTCTTGACAAACGCCAATAAATTCATTCCAAACCACCTTTTCAATTCCAGTTCAATTCTGATAACTTTGAAAATGTGACCTTTATTTGACAAAACCAAGGACACCGACAATGCAGTAGAGAAAATGATCAGTGAGAGATGGTTAACTCTGCCTGTCATCCTTCCACGAGGGCCGCAAAAATGAGTGCTAGCATTGGCTGTATCCTGTGTCGGAGTGGCGACGCCATTCCAGGATTGTGCCCAATAAGCCAAGGAGACGTGCGTAAGAGTAGCACGCAAGCTCTGCACAGAGTATGGGTTCCCAATCATCCTCCTCGTCCTCCTCACCACATGAGAGGATTGGCAAACTATACGTAGCAGATATCTCAAAAGTTGTTAGACGGATTTGGTAAAACTCGACATGTTGGTGTTGGCAGGACAATTGATTCCATTTGGGTGAAGATCCGAATCCGGGTACCGAGAATTATTTTAACTTTAGAGTGATTCTCACCTTTGAGAGGATAGGGCAAAACGAATAGTACTGTTGTAGCATGATGATTTCAGAAAATGTATGTGGGCCCGATATGTTCTCGTGGATCAGGCATTACGTGGCTTAGGTAATGCGCTCTACGAGTGCCCCCTTCTAGTTTTCAATAAATGTCGTTAAAGACTTTCTAAAAACATGTTTTTATTTTGGTCATTATGGGGTATTTGTTGTTATAGTATCGGTGAAATAAAAAAAAAAAAAATTAAATGCCATTATAAATTCAGGTTGTAACAACAAATGTGCAAATGTGAGAAGGTGTGAATATTTTCTGAAAGCACTTCATACCAGATTGTATGTGCAAGTTATTGAGGTGTGTTGTGTCCAGTGCCGCTGCTTACTTGTATTAACAGGAAATGGTAGGAACTCGACCACCTGTCTCAACCCATGATATTTTGTATTTCTATTTTTTGAGAGCAGATTTGCATCCAGGAACAGAAACAATTATGGTTAACACCACTCAAATTGGCCGCTTCTTGTCATTTTCCAATGTCTGAAAATCCATGTTTTAAAAGATCTGAATTCCAGATCTTGCCGCACGCAACTTCAATTTGAAAGTGCCCCCAGTTCAATAGAGAACGAGTCACTGAAAAACACATACGCACAGCTCATGCACCGAAAGGCTTAATTAGCATTCATTACGTAGTTTTTTGAAAGAGTCCTCATATTGCCGAGGCTTTTTATGAGTTCCATTTTTCCTTTGCATCATTCTTGCTTCCCTCTTTACTCCACTTGTCTTTCCTTTCCTCCTTGCTGCTTGTTCTATTCTCACACCGCCTCCTTTTCTCGTATTCAATGCCTGTTCCCCCGTTTTCCGCATCCTTACACATTCTCCCCCTCCTCCTATTTCCTGCAAAACACCCTCCTCACCACGCTCCTCCCATCCCTATTTCCTCGACCTGGCCTCCCCCCTCACTTATTCACACCCATCAAAAATTATAGTGAAGAATTTAAGAAAATACAATGAATATAATGTTTTTATTGCATATGTAAATAGAGGTGAATAGAATGTCTATAGTGATCTGGCAAATTAAAAATTCACAATGATTGAATTCAGTCAGGAAAGTGAGCGGATGGAAAATCTAAACACAGGGGCTCATTTTATACATATACATCAGAGTTGGAAAAGTAAAATAATAGGAAAAAGTATTACAGAGATAAATAGACATTCATTATTGCATCCAATTAAGGACAGGCATAAGACTGCCAGTCTCATGGTACAGTCATGGTTCACGCTTCAGCTCGGTTCATATTCAAGGTCATGGAATGACCATATTCATAAGTTATACTCTAACCTTCTCAAACGTACAATGAGCAATGTTACTTTTAGATATCAAATATGTAGGCTCTACAACTGTAGATATTTCGCGCATTATCATTACAATGTGCAAGATTAGCGGGTGGCATGGCAGACGTCAGGCATAGCAAAACAAAATGACAATTAGGTGGAGGACACAATCGTTGATACTCTGGTTAAAGATGGCAAACCGGGCCTGAAATTCAATTATGTACTGTGTTCGTTGATATCCTCCCCCTACACAATGTCAACTGGAAGCGACACCTCTCGTCCAAACTGCAATCATCTGCCATACATGGTCTCGTTAAACGCACCACATATCACTCGATGGGAGCGACTGGCATCTCCAGCTCAGCAAGTTTGTGCAAAAGCAAACTGTCCAAGGTTGGCTTCTTCTGTTGAAGACCGACAAATTATTCGTTCCAACTACTCCTCGATAATCCGACTCTTTGCGATGATCGCTCTCTTGGTCCAAAGATAAGCGAGCGACATTATCTTTGCAACGGCTTGTGAGAACAAGTCGACCCTTTGCTCTTTGAGGGCCTCAAATTATAGTCTTCATACTTTCTTGCAGAACAAGTACAAAAGAACCACGTTATCATGAACGGAGACTGTCAAGCAAAAAAGACAGAGTGGAAGATGACGCACAAAGAACGACGAGCACACCTTTTTGGGTGTAGTTTTCGTAGTTTCTGGTTTCAGGTAAACATCTTCAAGATGAAAAGTTTTTCTTTAATCTGCCAAAATAATAAAAATATATTATCTGCTGGGCGGCCACCAGGTTCAAAAGGGAGTAAGATCGAAATAGAGATTCAATAATAAAACTGGAATATGATAGAATCGATATTTCATTAATAAACGGGAATAAAGTTCTGTCACACCTTGACGTTTGCCAGCAATGGCAACGTATAATAAATGGTATGTAAAAACGTTGGCGTACGCTGAAGTTTTGAGGTTTTTTTATTTAAAAGTTTGGTCGTATTCATAACGTGTTTGGTCGTATGAATTTAACATATAGTAACGGGCACAGAACGTTTCGTTTGTCTTATAGATACTTATACCAACGAATGCTTAGCCTGTTGTCGGCGTTCACAACCTATGCCAACGATAGTTTAACTTAGCATAGCGCGCTGCACGTATTCACCGACGACTCGTGGCATTTCTCTGTTAAAAACTGCCGCCACGGCCGATTTAAATTTCATAAAACGCCTGAAAATTGTAAGTGTCAACATCGCAGCTCACACCTTGACGATTAGCCAGGTATGCCGACCTATGAAAATGTGTTCTAAAACGCTGGCACACGTCGAATACGGTTATGGGTAAGTGTTGTATACGTTAGGAGACGCTGAAAAACATGAAAGTACGCGTGATATGTCCTGGTACGTCTCAGTACGTCGGAATATTTCAAGCATGCTGAAATTTTACGACGTACTCGACGTATGGTCTCACCAAGTTCCCCGCATATGCCTGGCATAAGCTTCTCGGCCGGCTCCGCGATCGTTGACCACACGTCGGACAGCACGTTACTGTAAGTTACTCATACAGTCGAAACACGTTCGAGTAATGTTTAGCATTACCCGAAACTTAATTTTTAACCTATGAGTAACGTGCTTTGAACCTATGAGTAGCGTGCTTTGAACCATATGTGTAACGTATCTCAAACGCCCACATTGTCGTAGTAGACGAATTTGATTGACGTCTTCTGGACGACCACAGAACTTACTGAACGTGCTTTCTAACTTACCCATCTACCGTATAATGGCGATTTGGCAGCGTTTAGGGGAATTGGTATATACAAGGGCTTCACAAGAGGAAACCGCGTCAGTGTTGCAACTCCATTGGTGAGTTGATGTCAATGTCAGTAGTATCAGTGTAGTAGTATTAGGTGAGACGTGGTCAGTTAGTGTAGTAGTAGTATTGGTAGTAGTATAGGTCATGTCAGTAGTAGTAGATGAGCGTGATGGGGAGGGTGTGGGTGATGTTCCTGCGTTTGCGTCCACGAAATAGGAGACTAACTTTGCACCATTCGTCGATGTTCTTTTCGGCTAATCTTTTTTTCTCATTTCCCACGATGAACTATTTTTTTGTTTCAAGTTTTTAAAGTATTCAAAACGACTTGTGACCAAATGTCATAATGTACTAGTAATGAACAACAGAACGCTTCGATAACCTATAGATAAGTTATACCAACGATTAATTAGCGTGGTTTTAGCGTCCCACACGTTATGCCCAACGACAGTCTAACGTATGCATAGCGTTGGCAGCGTATCGTCGACGATTACATGAAGGTTTTTCTATTCATAGGCTGACACTTCACTTATAATAATATGCCTTGTCACTCGCGCTAATTGTTTTGACGTGGTGCTCGGGTATTGAAATCGTTTTCATTGAACGGTTTAAATCGGCTTTCCACAGCACTGCAGTCACGGCACAACAGCAGCAAGGCTCAGGTGCCAGCTCAATGCCAGGCTCAAGCGATCCCTGTAAGAAGGTGTACTGCTTGGTTATCCTTTGGACCCACTCTGGCTAGCAGTTCATCGAACATCACTGGGGCATTCCGCAGAAGTTGATGAGGGATGCATGGTCCTCGTTCCAGAGTTCCAATGAGCTGGTCATATATGCCGTAATGGAGGTCGCCTCCGATCCATGGTCCTGACCCCCGTTCCTTCTCCTCCGTTCACGTCTTCCTTCTCCGGCTTCTATTGGCATGCAACTGCGTGCAGTGTCAATCGATGAGGTCAATTGTTGATGTCGGAGGACAGGTAGGGTATCTGTTCGTCTCAGCCTTGCCGTATCCTCCATTCTCTCGGAATTGACATCGGACATGTACTCACAGGAAGTCTAAAAAAAGACGGGCTCCTCGCTGCCGAAGCCCCTTTTTATTCCAATTCCCCTAATCGCTGCCATTACGCCATTATACGGTATACCTGTAAGTTGGGAAACGCGTTCATAAGTTTCTGTTGGGTCGTCCTTGAAGACGTCAAATACGTCTACATACGTATTTGTCATAGACATGCTTTCAAATAATCGCCAAGCACCGTTACTCATAGGGTTATAAATAAGTCACGGTGTACCTCTAAACTACTTGACATGTTTCGGACGTATAGGAACTTTTAGTAACGTGTTGTCAAAGTGTGGACAACGTTGGTGTTGCGTTGCTTACAAACGTTACTCAATAGGTTAGAAAATAAGTTTTGGTACGCTAAACATTTACCTCGACGTGTTTTCGATATGAGAACTTACAAGTAACGTGTGTCGACGTGTGTCAACCGATGCGCTTAACGTGCCTACAACTTCATGGCCAGCGTAGCGGAACGTGTGAGTCATACGCCGGCATACGTTCGTAAAATTTCAAGCATGGAAAAATTTGAGGACAACCCAAAGTTAACAAGTTTAAAAGCCAGCGTACTATGACGTTGCAGTGTTTTTCAGCGGTGCTTTCTTAACGTATACAAAACGTACCATAACGTTATTTTGACGTGGTCCAGCATTTTAGACGAAATTTTTCATAAATCGGCATACCGCTGGTAATCGTCAAGGTGTGGACGCAGCTTAAGATAGAATAGATATTTAATGATAAACGGGAATAAATACACAGATATTTTCAAAAATAAACGGCTAATATAGGAATATTATTCAAAAATAAACGGGAACAAGTCTGAAGAACGACAATGGTTCCACGAGCGTATTTGATGATGTCGATTGTTTCAGAAGTCAAATGGATGAGACAGATGTGATAATTTGACACAGTTATAAAAATGATCAACATTGCATAACCTTTAAAGGTCACAAAACAGTTTGGACATTAAAATAAGGAAATCAGGATACGTGCTATAGCTTATTGGAGGTTAGTTCATCGAAGAAGGTCGGAAAACCCGGTCGATTCCCACAACTTTGAAAATTTTGACCTTTCGTGAACTTTAAAGCGTCAAGTGTCAAGGATTATGACCTTTGGTGCAAAACTCCTCTGGAACATCCAGGAACAAATACGTCATACCGCTATTATGGCATTTCGGCATCTCCTCGGATATCCATACTTTTGATGAAATCAGCGTAAAAACAAACTTGAAGGGGGCGCCAGGCAAGGTGTTCGAGATAAGCAAATGGTTTCAAGACTTTCGTGGGGAAATGACCTCAAGCATTATGCATAAAAAATATTGTCATCCTAGCTCTCAACGTTTTGGCGGTCTGTATGATTTTATGTCAAAATTCGCAAATTCTAAGTTTTTGACCTGGACCTTGACTCCTTGGGATGAAAATGAAAAAATCGGACAACGACAAGTTTTAAGCTAAATTCAATTTGCTATGAAATACCAAAGAACCCTTCCATTCATAAAATTCCCGAGGAGAAGATAGATTTTTATACGACTACCGCCCTAAAAATGGCTATTTTTTGGGCGTGGCTCCGCCCACAATGGCGCGTAGGCTTGCCCTCAATCCAGCGAAAACACAACTAGACATTGATATCGAACACATAACCAGTTTCATCAAGATCGGATCACAAAGTCCATGAGGTTAAGCTTGGACAGACAGACTACACAGACAGACAGAGACACACAGACATAACGAATATAGTGTCACTCTGGCTGGCCTCGTGACCAATAAGAAAGAATAGATATTTCAAAAACGGGAATAAGATAGAATAGATATTCATAATGAACTGAATAAAGATAGAATAGATATTTCAATAATTAAACATGGAATAAGATAGAATAATTTCAAAAATAAATGGGAAAACTAGAATAGATATTTCAAAATAAACGGAATAAAAGAAAGTTATTTTCAAAAATAAACGGGAATAAGATAGAATAGTTATTTCCAAAAATAAACGGGAACTAAGATAGAATAGATATTTCCAAAATAAACAGGAATAAGATGAATAGATATTTCAAAAAATAAACTGGAATAAGATAGAATCGATATTCCGAAAATAAACAGTAATAAGATAGAATAGATATTTTCAATATAAATGGGATAAGATGAATAGATATTTCAAAAATACAACAGGAATAAGATGGAATCGATATTCAAAAATAACGGGAATAAGATAGAATAGATATTTCAATAATTAAACTGGATAGATAGAATAATATTTCAATAATAAAATGGAATGATTAGAATCAATATTTCAAAAACAAACCGGGAATAAGATAGAAAGAGATTTCAAAATAGGACTGGAATAAGATAGAATTAGATATTTCAATCATAAACTGAATAAGAGAGAAATTGATATTCAAAAATAATGGTAATAGATTAGAATAGATATTTCAATATAAACGGGAATAAAGATAGAATAGATATTTCAAAGATAAATGGTAATAAGACAGAATCAATTTCAAAATAAAGGGAATAAGATAGAATAGTTTCTTCAAAAGAAAACGGGAATAAGATAGAATAGGATATTTCAAAAATAAACGGAATAAGCAGGAATAGTATTTCATAATGAACTGGTAATAAGATTAGAATAGATATATTCAATAATAAATGGAATTAAGATAGAATAATATTTTAAACTAAACGGGAAAAAGATAAATAGATATTTCAATAAGAAACGGGATAAGATAGAATATATATTTCAATAATAAACTGGAATAAGATTAGAATAGATATTTCAATGATAAACTGGATAAGATAAGAATCGAGTTATTTCAAAAATAAACTTGTAATAATATAGAATAGATATTCAATAATAAACGGAATAAGATAGAATAGATATTCAAAATTTAAACGGGAATGAAGATAGAATTTATATTTCAATAATAACAGGAATAAGACACGAATACATATTTCAAAAAAAACGGGAATAAGATTAGAATAGATATTTTAATAATAAACGGAATAAGATTGAATAGATATTTCATTATAAACGGAATAAGTAGAATAGTTATTTCAAAAATAAATGGGAATAAGATAGAATAGTTATTTCAAAAATAAATGGGAATAAGATAGAATAGATATTTTCAAAAATAAACGGAATAAGATAGAATATATATTTCAATAATAAACGGGAATTAGATAGTAATAAGATATTTCAAAAAAAACGGGAATAAGGATAGAATCGATATTTCAAAAATAAATGGAATAAGATAGAATAGATATTTAAAAAATAAACGGGAATAAGAAGAATACATAATTTCAAAAATAAACGGAATAGATAGAATACCAATATTTCAAAAATAAACGGGAATTAAGATAGAATACAATTTCAAAAATAAACGGAATAAGATAGAATAGATATTTTCAATAATAAAAACTGGATAAGATTAGAATAGATATTTCAAAATAACAGGAATAGCATGGAATCGATATTTTCAATAACTAACGGGAATAAGATAAAATAGATATTTAATAATAAACGGGAATAAGATTGATGATATTTCAATTATAAACGGGAATAAGATAGAACAGATATTTCATAATAAACGGGAATAAGATGGAATCGATATTTCAATAATAAAACGGGAACAAGTCTGAAGACGACAACTGGTTCCGAGCGGTATTGACGATGTAGATTGTTTCAGAAGTAAGGATGAGACAAGTTGATAATTTTTGACCAAGTTTTGGTTCACGAAAAAAAGTATAATGTGACCACTATAATTTCGTTATTGTTGTGGTGTGGTCTGTCTGTCTGTCTGGTCCTGTCCCGAGCATAGCTTCCGTGGTTTGATCCGATCCTGATGAATTTTTGGTGGGAGTTTATATCATGATCAGTTGTGTTTTCCTGAAAATGGGCATGGTCTGCCCATTATGGGCTGAGCAGCGCCAAAAAACATGTGTTTTTAGGGGGTATGCCAGATTTTCAATTTGCATCTTTCTCCCTAGGGGGGTTGTCGAATCTGGCAGGGGTTTCGGTTATTTGGTAGGCCCAAATGGCACCTGCATAGCCCACGAGCTCAATTTTTCATTTTTCGTCCAAGGTCAAGGTCACAAGGTCACGAACTTAGAAAATTTCGACATTTGACATAAAAATCAGACGACCCCCAAACTTGAGAGCTAGGATGACAATATTTTTTATGCATAATCTTGAGTTATTCCCACCGGAAAGTCTTTGAACCCGTTTTGTCTATCTCTGAACACCTTGGCCCTGTGGCGGCCCCTTCAAGCTTGTTTTTCTACGCTGAATTTCATCAAAGTATGGATAATCCGAGGAGTGTGAAATGCCATATAGGCGCGAATATGACGTTATATTGTTCCTGGAATGTTCCAGAGGAAGTTTTTGTCACCAAAGGTCATAATCCTTTTGACCTTTGACTTTTAAGTTCACAAAGGGCAAATTTCCAAAGTTGTGCGGAATCGAACCGGGTTTTCGACCTTCTTTCGACGAACTAAACTCCATTAAGCTATAGCACGTATCCTGCTTCCTTATTTAATGTCCACATACATTGTTTTGTAGCCTTTAAAGGTTATGCAAGGTCAAATTTTTAAAGTTGTGACGAAACCGGCGTTTTCGACATTTTTGCAGCTAATAACCTGCACTCGTACACAGTCATGTTGATCATTTTTAAATACCTTTGGTCAAACATTATCACATTGTCTCATCTTGACTTCTGAAACAATTTACATCGTCAATACCGCTCGTGAACGCATCGTCATCTCTTCAGACTGTAATTAATTTAGTGGCCTTTCAAATCAACACTCAAACAGATCACCATATTCATATTCATTGGTGAGGAGCAGACCGACCAACCAATTGGTGATTGTTCTTGTTCATCATTTGTGTTAAAGCCTGGTGGTTGGCTTAGTGGTTAGGATGGGTGCTTGGGATCCCAGGGTCCTGAGTTCAAGCCCCGTTGGCTGCTGAATGAACACCAGGGGTTGACTCAGCCTGTCATCATTCAAGGTCGGTGAAATGATAGCAGTGTACTGGTCCCGGTGTATGCCCGGTTAGAATAGGTGTACCATATCCCTGTGTGTCGTAAGAGGTGACCAGGGTTGGCGTCAGTAAGGGCATCCGGCCATAAAACATTGCCTCAAGAAAAAAGCCCAACCCCTGCACAGCAGGGCAAAATGGCTGTAAAAACGGTCATTTTTATCATTTGTGTTGATGCGACCGCTTTAGTCACTGGCTTGAGAAATGAGAAAACAATCCTCAAAATTTATCATTTTCTCTGACCCAGATATGGTATGTATGGTTATGGTGAGTTTACCAGTGACTGCAGCGTTGGTGCACGGTGCGGTGCCTGAAAAATAGTAAATCATGATCTTTATGATTCTGTTTCATTTTTACCTCAACCAATGAAATAAACTGAGCTCATGAAATGCCTTATATGAAGCGATATTATGGAGAAACATTTCTCCAAGAGACGACACTGGATGAAGTAATAAGAGTTCGGACTTGTGGCTGATTTTTTCATCTGAAAATACAAGGAAATTATGTGAATGTGTTCCTCGACGACCAGAATACGACCACGCATTTCAAAGTTTTCTTGACAAACGCCAATAAATTCATTCCAAACCACCTTTTCAATTCCAGTTCAATTCTGATAACTTTGAAAATGTGACCTTTTATTGACAAAACCAAGGACACCGACAATGCAGTAGAGAAAATGATCAACATGATGTGGTATGGTTGACAGGTTATTAGCTGCAAAATGTCGAAACCCGGTTTCGTTCAACAACTTTCAAAATTTGACCTTTGCATAACCTTTAAAGGTCACAAAACAATGTTGTGGACATTAAAATAAGGAAATAGGATACGTGCTATAGCTTATTGGAGTGAGTTAGTCGAGAAGGTCGGAAAACCGGTTCAATTCCCACAACTTTGAAAATTTGACCTTTGTGGCCTTTAAAGGTCAAAGGTCAAGGATTATGACCTTTGGTGCAAAACTTCCTCTGGAACATTCCAGGAACAAGTATAAGTTCATATATGCTATACGGGCATTTCGCATCTCCTCGGATTATCCATACTTTAATGAAATCAGCGTAGAAAGCAAACTTGAAGGGCGCCCACGGGCAAGGTGTTCGGAAGATAGAGTCAAAATTGGTTTCAAGACTTTAGGTGGGGAATGCACCTCAGATATGCATAAAAAATATTGTCATCCTAGCTACTCAAAGTTTGGGTGGTCGTATGATTTTAATGTCAAAATTAGCAATTATCTTAAGTTTGACTTGTGACTTGACCTTGGAACGAAAGAAAAATCAGACAACGACACGTTTAGATAATTCATTTTGCTATCAAATACTGAAGAATCATTCCATTCAGTCAATTCCCTTGGAGAGATAGATTAATTAATCCGACACCCCTTAAAAAAAATGGCTATTTTTTGGCGTGGTCCCGCCCACAATGGGCGTAGCATGCCCTCATCCGGCAAACCCAACGAGACATTGATATCGAACCACCATAACCAAGTTTCAATCAAGATGGATAAAGTCACGGAGTTAAGCTTGACAGACAGACACACAGACGCGACACACCAGACATAACGAATATAGTGTCATCGGTCGGCTTGGCGCTCGTGAACCAATAAGATAGAAATAGATATTTCAAAATAACGGGAATAAGATAGAAAGATATTTCAATATGACACTGGAATAAGAAGAGTAGATATTTCAATAATAAAATGGAATAAGATTAGAATCACATATTTCAAAAATAAATGGGAATAACATAGAATACGATATTTCAAATAAACGGAAATAAGATAGAAATAGTTATTCAAAATAACGGGAATAAGATAGAATAGTTATTTCCAAAAATAAACGGGAATAAGATAGAATAGATATTCAAAATAAACAGGAATGAAATAGAATAGATATTTCAAAAATAAACGGGAATAAAGATAGAAATCGATCTTTTCGAAATAAAACAGTAATAAGATAGAATAGATATTCAATAAAATGGGATAAGATGGAATAGAATATTTCAAAAATAAACAGGAATAAGATGGAATCGATATTTAAAAAAATAAAACGGGAATAAGTAGAATAGATATATTCAATAAAACTGGAATAAGATAGAAATAGATATTTCAATAATAAAATGGAATGATAGAATCAATATTTTCAAAAACAAACGGGAATAAGCATAGAATAGAGATTGCAAAATAGACTGGAATAAGATAGAATCGATATTCAATCATAAAACTGGAATAAAGAGAGAATTGATATTTCAAAAATAAATGGTAATAAGATAGAATAGATATTTCAATAATAACACAGGGAATAAGATAGAATACGATATTTCAAAAATAAATGGTAATAAGATAGAAATCGATATTCCTAATAAACGGGAATAAGATTAGCAATAGAATTTTAATAATAAATAGGCAATAAGATACATAGATATTTCAAATTAAATGGGAATAAGATAGAATAGTTATTTTTAAAAAATAAACGGGAAATAAGATAGAATAGGTATTTCAATGATGAACTGGGAAATAAATAACATAGATATTTCAATACATAAATGGAATAGAGACAGAATCAATATTTCAAAATAATGGGAGATAAGATAGAATAGTTATTTCAAAAAGAAACGGGAATAAGATAGAAATAGAATATTTCAAAAATAAACGGGAATAAGAACAGAATAGATATTTCAATTAATGAACTGGAATAAGATAGAATAGATATGTTCAATAATAAAATGGAATAGATAGAATCAATATTTAAAATAACGGGAAACAAGATAAAGATAAGCATATTTCAATAATAAACGGGAAATAAGATAGAAATAGATATTTTCAATAATAAACCGGAATACAGATAGAATAGATATTTCAATAATAAGACTGAATAAGATAGAACGATATTTCAAAATAACTGTAATAAGAAGAATAGATATTTCAATAATAAACGGGAATCAAGAAGAATAGATATTTCAAAAAATAACGGGAATAAGATAGAATATATATTCATAATAAAACAGGAATAAGACAGAATACATATTCAAAAATAAACGGGAAATAAGATAGAATAGATATTTTAATAATAAAACGGGAATAAGATAGAATAGATATTTTAATAATAAACGGAATAAGATTAATATGATATTTCAAATTATAAATGGGAATAGATAGAATAGTCTTTCAAAATAAATGGGAATAAGATAGCAATAGTTATTTCAAACAATAAAGGGATATAAGATAGAATAGATATTTTCAAAAATAAACGGGAAATAAGATAGAATATATACTTTCAATAATAAATCGAATTAATAGTAATAGCTATTTCAAATCACGGTGAATAAGATAGAATCGATATTTCAAAATAAATTGGAATAAGATAGAATGATATTTCAAAAATAAACGGGAATAAGATAGAATACTATTTCAAAAATAAACGGGAATAAGATAAGAATAGATATTTCAAAATACAACGGAATAAGATAGATACATATTCAAAAATAAACGGAATAAGAATAGCATAGATATTTAATAATAAAACTGGAATATAGATAGAATAGATATTTCAAAAATGAACCAGGTAAATGGAATCGAAATTTAATAATAAACCGGGAATAGGATAAATAGATTATTTAATAATAAATCGGGAATAAGATGAATAGATATTTAATTATAAAAACGGAATAAGAATAGAATCAGATATTTTCAATAATAAACGGGAATAAGATGGAATCGATATTTCATAATAAACGGGAACAATCTGAAGACGAAATGGTTCACTGAGGGTATTTGACGATGTAGATTGTTTCAGAGTCAAGGATGAGACAATGTGATAATTTTTGTGACAAGTTATTGTTTCACGGAAAAAATAAAGTGACCCACTATATCGTTATTGTTGTGTGTCTGTCTCGTCTGTCTGTCTGTCTGTCCCGAGCATAGCTCCGTGGGTTGATCCGATCCCTGATGAATATTTTGGTGGGAGGTTTATATTTCATTGATCTAGTTGTGTTTCCTGAAAATGGGCATGGTCCTGCCCATTATGGGCTGAGCACGCCAATAAAACATGTGTTTTAGGGGTAGCCGTTCCCAATTTGCAAATCTTCTCCTAGGGGGTTGTCGAATCTGGCAGGGGTTTCGGTATTTGGTTAGCCCAATGGCACCTTTGCAAAGCCGCCCGGAGCTCATTTTTCAATTTTCCGTCCAAGGTCAAGGTTCACAAGGTCACGAACTTAGAAAAATTGCGATTTTGACATAAAATCCATCTTCTCTGAGGGGTTGTCGAATCTGGGCAGGGGTTTCGGTATTTGCTTGCCCAATGGCACCTTCATAAGCCCACTGAGCTCGATTTCATTTTAGTCCGAGGTCAAGGTCACAAGGTCATGACTTAGAAATTTTTCGAAATTTTGAATAAAAACCGACGACTGCCAAACATTTGAGAGCTAGGATGACAATATTTTTTATGCATAATCTTGCGGTACATTCCACCGAAAGTCTTGAAAACCGTTTTTGCTCTCATCTCGAAACACCTTGCCCGTGGCGCCCCCTTCAAGCTTGTTTTTACGCTGATTTCCATCAAGTATGGAAATCCGAGGAGTGTGAAATGCCATAGTAGCGATATGAGTTTATTGTTCCTGGAATGTTCAGAGGAAGTTTTGCACCAAAGGTCATAATCCTTGGACCTTGGAACCTTTAAGTTCCACAAAGGGCAAATATCCAAAGTTGTGGGAATGCGAACCGGGTTTTCGACCTTCTTCGACTAACTCACTCCAATAAGCATAGCCACGTATCCTATTTCCTTATTTTAATGTCCACAAGCATTGTTTTGTGGACCTTTAAAGGTTATGCAAAGGTCAACCTTTTGAAAGTTGTTGAACGAAACCGGGTTTTCGAACATTTTGCAGCTAATAAATCCTGTCACCCGTACCACATCATGCTGATCAG
>JAXMNL010001115.1:7175-23461 GCA_035128595.1 Eptatretus atami
AAAGAGAAGAGATCCACACAGACACGCGACCGAGAGTTCTGATGCCGATATTGGAATTTATTTACGAAAACGATTCCCCACCCACACACCACACGCCGTTATTGATTTATTTACCGAAAACGATTCCCCATCCACACCACGCCGATTAATTTATTTATTTAAACCGAAACGATTCAATACCCACACATAACCACCTTTAAATTATTTATTTATTTAAACCGAAAACAATTCCCACACACAGCGCACTTAATTATTTATTTACCGAAAAACGATTCCCACCACACCCACCTTTTCATTATTTTATTTATTTAACGGCGGAAAAATTCCACGATCCCACCAATTCATTATTTATTTTTTAACCGGGGGTCGGAAAGATTCCAGGACCAGCACAAACTCGGTCCATTATTTATTTATTGATTTACCCGAAATCGATTTCAAAAAACGACCAACACTCGCCTACTCCAATTACTATTTATTATTTCCGAAACGATTTCACGATCCTCACAGGAAACCACCTCAATTATTTATTTATTTACCTAAAACGATTCTAAGACCCACCATCGCCTCCAATTATTTATTTATTTATTTACCGTAAAAACGATTCCACGACCCACACACCACCTTTAATTATTTTATTTATTTTTCCGAAAAGATTCCACGACCCACACGTACCTGCCAATTAATTTATTTATTTAACCGTAAACGATTCCACGATCACTACACCAGCCTTTATTATTATTATTTTAACATTTCGGATTCTCCTCCGACACACACGGTAGTTATTGAAGTTTAGATTATTGTTATCCAGGGATTTGGTCACCCGAAGGCAGGGTAACAGATTCCACGACCCACACACCACCTTAATTATTTATTTATTTAAACCGATAAACGATTCCCACCACACAAACCACCTTATTTATTTATTTATTTTTACGTAAACGTATTCCACGACCCCACACACACTTTAATTATTTATTTATTTACCGAAAACCGGATTCACGACCTACACACTACCTCCAATTATTTATTTAATTTACACCGTAAACGATTCCACGATCCACACACCACCTTTAATTATTTATTTATTTTGCCGTAAACAAATTCCAACGACCCAACTCCGCCTCCAATTATTTTATTTTCCCGTATGATTCCAACGATCCACACACCCATCTTCATTATTATTTATTTTCCCGAAAAATCGATTCCACGACCCACTACAACACCCTCCGAATTATTTATTTATTTACCGACAACCGATTCAATGACCCACACCACCTTTAATTATTTATTTATTTACCTGATAGAAAAACAATTCCCACCCACACACCACCTTTTTATTTATTTACCCGGAAAACGATTTCCCCACCACACCCACCTTTACATTATTTATTTATTTACGGAAAAAAGAATTCCACGATCCACGACGACCACATTCAATTATTTTAATTTTATTACCGAAAAAGATTCGCAGGAGTCACACACCCACCTCCAATTATTTATTGTATTGATTTACCGAAAACGATTTCACGACCCACACTCGCCTCCCCAATTATATTATTTATTTCGCGTAAACATCTCACGACCTCACCCACCTTCATTTATTTTATTTTATTTACTCTAAAGATTCATCGACACACAACGCCTCCAATTATTTTATTTATTATTTACCGTAAACGATTCACGACCCAGCACAACACCACCTGTTAATTATTTATTTATTTTCCGAAAAAAACGATTCCAACGGACTGCACACTACCGCTCCAATTATTATTTTTTACCGTAAACCGATTCCACGATCCACACACACCTTTAATGTATTTTATTTATTTACCATTTCGGATTCTCCTCCCGACACACCCCTTATGATTTATTATTTATTTAACCGTAACGATTCCACGGACCGCACACACCAACCTTTAATTTATTTATTTATTTACGAAAACAATTTCCCATCCACACAACACCCTCCAATTATTGATTTATTTACCGAAACGATTTCCCCACACCCACACACGCCAACCGCCGATTATTGTGATTATTTCCCGAAGAACGATTCCGCCCCCACCCCACCGGCCGGATAATTGATTTATTTACCGAAAAACGATTTCCCACCAACACACCCGCGATTATTGTTTTTTACCGAAAACCGATTCCCATCCACACACCACCTCCGCCGATATTTATTTCATTTTACCGAAAACGATTCATGAACCCACACACCACCTTTATTATTAATTTATTTACCGAAAAACAATCCCACGCCACGAGCACCACCTTTAATTATCTTAATTTACCCGAAAACCGATTCCACCCACACACCACCTTCATTATTTTATTTATTTACGGAAAAAGATTCCACGATCCACACACCACATTCATTATTTAATTTTATTTTCCGAAAAGATTCCAGGACCCACACACCACCTCCAATTATTTATTATTGATTTAACGGAAAACGATTTCACGACCCACCTTTCGCCTCCAATTATTTATTTATTTTCCGTAAACGAGATTCACGATCCTCACACCCTCAATGTATTTATTTTAATTTACCTAAAACGATTCTACGACCCAACAAACGCTCCAATTATTTTTTATTTATTTACCGTAAACGATTCCACGACCCACACACCACCTTTAATTATTTATTTATTTTCCGAAAACGATTCCAACGACCTGCACACTAACCCTCCAATATTTATTTATTTACCCGGTAACAACGAATTCCACGATCCACACACCACCTTTAATTATTTATTTATTTACGCATTCGGATTCTCCTCGACACACCACCCTATTGATTTAGTTATTTATTTTTTACGTAAATCGATTCCACAGGACCCACCAACCACTTTAATTATTTTATTTATTTACGAAAACGATTTCCCCACCCACAACACCACCTTATTTATTTAATTATTACCGTAAACGATTCCACGACCCACACACACCCTACCTTTTAATTATTATTTATTTACGAAAACGATTCCACGACCTACACACACCTCCATTATTTATTATTACGTAAACGATTGCCACGAATCCACACACCGACTTTAATTATTATTTTTTGCCGTAAACATTCCACGACCCCACTCCGCCTCCAATTATTTTATTTTCTCGTAAACGATTCCACGATCCCACACCATCATTCAAATATTTATTTAGTTTTCCGAAAACGATTCCACGACCCACACACCCCTCCAATTAATTTATTTATTTACCGAAAACAATTCAGCGACCCACACTCCGCCTCCAATTATTTATTTAATTTTCCGTAAACGATTTCACGATCACACCCACCGTTCAAATTATTATTTTTACCGAAAACGATCCACGACCCATCACACCGCCTCCAATTATTTATTTATTTATTTATTTACCGTAAAACGATTCACGCCCATCACACCACCTTATTTATTTATTTATTTACCGTAACAATTCCACGACCCACAACACCACCTTTATTATTGATTTATTTACGCGAAAACGATTCCCCATCCACACACCACCTTATTTATTTAATTTAACCGTAAACGATTCCACACGACCCACACACACCTTTAATTATTTTTATTTACCGAAAAACGGATTCCACACCCACACACCACCTATTTATTTTATTATTTATTCCGTAAACAATTCACGACCCACCACACCACCTTTACATTAGTTACTTATTTACCGAAAACGATTCCACACCCCACACACCACCTCAATTTATTTATTTATTTACCGTAAAGATCATGAACCACACCACCACCATATTAATATGTCATTATTCTACACGGCGAAAGACCCACCCAACCCCACCTTTCACATTACTTTATTTATTATCGAAACGATTCCCACCACAACATCAGTCCAACTAATCCACTTATTATATTATTTACAGTCAACGATCCACCGATCCACACGGCACTCATTAAATTATTTATTTTTATTCCGAAAAGACATTGCCCGCCTCGCCGCAACACTCCACTCAATTAATTTATTTATTTCCATTACGGATTCCCCCACGATCAACCACCTCCTAATTATTGTATTTCTATTTACCCGAATAAAGATACCCCACCATCACCAACCCTCCAATATTTATTTATTGACCCGAAAACGATTCAACGACCCACAACACTCCTAACCCCTAACTTATTTATTTATTTTTACCGTAAACATTCACATGACCGCACACACCACACTTATTATCCTTATTTATCTTGCCGGAACAACATCCCCACCCACACACCACCTTTTAATTACTTTATTTAGTATTATTTAACCGAAACGATTCCCGCAGCCACACACTCACTTATTTATTATTTATTTATTTCCGAAACGATTCCACACAACACACCCTTTAATTATTTATTTATTTACATCGACAAACGAATTCCAACGATCACACACCGACGCATAATTTTATTATTTACGACGATTTCCATCGCCGAACACCACTCCGCTCAATTTATTCTTTATTTACCGTAAAGATTCCACACCATACACTACACAAACCTCAAATATTATATTATTACCGGACAAACGATTCACGCCCCACAACACCAGCCTCCAATTATTTATGTATTTATACCGAAACGATTCACGACCCGCACCACCGCTCACATTATTCTATTATTTTACGTAAACGATTCCACACCCCACCACAACCGTTAACTTATTTATATTTATTTTACCGAAAACGCATCTCCACGCACCCGCACCACACCACCTACCAATTTTATATTTATTTATTCGTTACCGAAACGGCCATTTCAGACGACCAATCACACCACCCTTATTATTTATTAATTTACGCAGAAAGCATTCGAGTCCACACACCCTTATGTATTTTCACCTCCAAGAACGGATCACCTCCCACTCATCATTATTTATTATTTCTCGTAACACCGATTCCACGACCACACACCAACCTATTTTTATTTATTTTAACCGAAAACCGATATCAACGAGCCACACCCACTTAATTATTTAAATTTCCTAACATTTCAGAACTCCTTTATTTATTTATTTCGTAAACAATTCGTCCACGATCCACACCTCAGCGCTCAAATTAATTTATTTTTTACCGTAAACAGATCTTCACGACCCACAAGACACCCCTCTCAAATCTATTTTATTTTATTTACTCGCGAAAACGATTCCACGACCGCAACACACTCCGGAACCGCTCCAATATTTATTTATTCCGTAAACGACAATTCCATCCGATCCACACACCACATTCATATTATATTTATTTACCGAAACAGATTCCCACGACCCACACACCCCTCCAATTATTTATTTCTTTATTTACGTAAACGATCCACGACCACACACCCTATTATTTATTTATTTACCGAAAACGATTCCACGACCACACAACACCAACCTTCAATTTTCTTATTTATTTTACCGTAAACGAATCCCACGACCAACACATCACCTTAATTATTTATTTATTTACCCGAAACTGATTTCCACGACCCCTCCCAACAACACCTATTTATTATTTATTAACGTAAAACGATTCACGATCCACACACAACTTAAGACTCAGGTATTTTAATTATTTAACCGTAAACATTCCACGACCACACCACACCCCAATTTAACGTTTATATTATATTACCGACAATCGATTCCCCATACCCAACATCCGCCCTTCATTATAATTTCTATTTATTCTAACCCCGTAAAACGATTCCACACCACCATTATCCCATCCTATTTATTTATTACTTTACGTCATAATCCGATTCCCGACCCACACACCACACCTCACTCTAATATTTATTATTACCGCAACAATCAACGATACACCACCTCCCGACCTAATTTAATTTATTTATTTACCGTAAAACATTACACCCCGACTCTCCCAATATCCTCATACAGCAACCCCCTTATAATATTCATCTTATTCTATTCCATTTCATTATTTGCCGATAACGTTCCGACGACACACCAATCACACCATTCATATTATATTTATATCTACGGAAAACCGGATATCCAGCGACCCTGCAAGGGCCCACCGAACTCAATCAAGACACTCATTATATTTATTTACCATTTCGGATTCTCCCTCCCGACACACACATCACACTATTCAATTCTATTTATTATGTTACTGTAACAATCTCAGCGACCCCACTACCGCTCTCCAATTATTATTTATTTTTCGCGAATGATTCACGATCTACACCACCACCTTCAAATTATTTATTTATTTACGAAAACGATTCACAGACTCCACGACACCACCTCTCAATATTATATTTATTTATCTTACCGTACACCCGATTCCACGACCACACACTCCCCTCTAATCATATTATTTACCTTTCAGATTCCACCGACCACACTACACCTTCATTCATTTACCGAACGATTCCACGACTACGACACACTCATCAATTATTTATTTTTACCGAAAACGATTCCACGACCCACACTCCCCTCCAATTATTTATTTTATTTTCCGTAGAACAGATTTCACGATCCACACACCACCTTCAATTATTAATTTATTTACCGAAACGATTCACGACCAACACCGCCTCCAATTATTTATTTATTTACGTAAACTTCCACAGACCTCACACCACCTCAATTATTTATTTATTTTACCGTAAACGAATATTCACGACTCCGACGACCACCTGCAAATTATAATATATCTATCATTTACCGAAAAACGATTCCCGACCACCGACCCCAACTATTTATTTATTTATTTACCAGTAAAGATTAAACCCACGATCCACAACCCCTTAGATATTTACTTTATTTATTCGTAAACGATTCCACGACCCACAGCACCAAACCTCAATTATTTATTTATTACCGAAATGATCCAACCACCGACCACACATCACCATTAATTTTTTTATTTAACTCGAAACGATTCAAACGACCCAACACACTACCTCCATTTCATTTATTTATTTAACGTAAACGATTCTTACCGATCTATACTCTTTACTCTTTCAATTATTTTTTCTTATATTCATTTATCTAATTTTCATATTTTTTCCCGATTTTTCTTTATTTCTTCTCTTTTTTCTTTTACTTAATCACAACGGGCACCACATTGCCATTTATTTATTTATTTGCCGATAAACGATTCTCACGATCCCACACATCCACTTTATATATTATTTAATTTACCGTAAACGATTCCACAGACTCCACACCTCCAATTTATTTATTTAGCCGTAAACATCCACACACCCCACACACGCACCTTTATTATATTATTTATTTACCGTAAACATTCCACGACCCCTACCCGCACCCACTTATATTATTTCTTACCGAAAAACTGATTCCCCACCCACCAACCACCTTATTTATTTTATTTTATTTCGTAACGATGATACACGACCACACACCAACCTTAAATTATTTAATTTATTTACCCGAAAACGATCCACGACCACACACAAACTCGCCAATTATTTATTATTTAACATTCGTAGATTCTCCTCGACACACCACTCCAATATTTATTTTATTATTACGTAAACAATTCCAGACCCACACTCCCCTCCAATTATTTATTATTTTCCGTAAGATTCCAACGATCACAACACCACCTTCAATTATTTATTTATTTACCGAAAACGATTCCACACCCCACAACCGCCTCCAATTATTTATTTATTTTATTTACCGTAACGATTCACCACCACACTCCGCCTCTAATTATTTATTTATTTCCCGTAAAGATTCACGATCCACAACACCACCTTCAATTATTTATTTATTTACCGAAAACGATTCCACGACCCACACACCCTCCAATTATTTATATTATTTACCGAAAAACGATTCCACGACCACACTCGCCTCATTTATTTATTTATTTTACCGTAACGATTCACGACCACACACCACTCTCAATTATTATTTATTTACCGAAAACGATTCCACGACCCTCACACAGCCTCCAATTATTTATTTATTTACCGTAAACGAATTCCACGACCCCACACCACCTTAATTTATTTATTTATTTACCGTAAACGATTCACGACCCACACGCACCACTTTAATATTATTATTTATTTACCGAAAACGATTCCCGCCCCACACCCACCTTTATTTTTTTATTTACCGTAACGATTCCACGACCACACACTACCCGCATTTATTTATTTTAAATTTACGCTAAAGATTCCACGACCCACACACCCACCTTATTATTTATTTATTTCTCCGAAAACGATTCCACGACCACAACCACCTCCATTATTATTTATTTACCGAAAACGATTCCGGACCCAACACCACCCTCAATTATTTATTTATTTCCGAAATGATTCCACGACCAACCTCCGCCTCCAATTATTTATTTATTTCCGTAACCGATTCACGATCCCCACACACCACCTCAATTATTTATTTATTTACCGAAAACGATTCCACGACCACACACCGCCTCTAATTATTTATTATTTATTTACCGTAACGATTCACGACCCACACACCACCTATATTTATTTATTTACCGTAAACGATTCCACGCCCACACACCACCTTTAATTATTTTATTTACGAAAACGATCCCCCTCCCACACACCAACTTCCATTTATTTTTATTTATTTATACCGTAAATGATCCACGACCCACACACCACTTATTATTTATTTATTTACGAAAAAGATTCCCACGACCAACACAGTACCTACCATTATTTATTTTATTTACTGTAACATCACGATCCCCACTACCTTAATTATTTATTTATTTACCGTAAAATCCGACCCACACTCCACAACCTCCAATTATTTATTTATTTCGTAAACGATTCCACGACCACACACCACCTTAATTATTTATTTATTTACCGAAAACGATTCCACGACCAACACACCACCCTCCAATTATTTATTTATTTACCGAAACGATTCCACGACCCACACCCCCTTTATTTATTTCCTTTCCGCACCACGCCTTCCAATTTATTTATTTATTTCCCGTAATAGATTCAATAACGACCCCACACCCACCTTAATTATTTATTTATTTACCGAAAACGATTCCCCACCCACACCCAACCTTCAATTATTTATTTATTTACCGAAAAACGATTCCACGACCCAACACACCATGCTTATTATTTATTTATTTTACCGTAAACGATTCCAACGACTCCACACCACTTTAATTATTTTTATTTATTCCGAAAATGTTCCACACCACACACCACCTCCAATTATTTATTTATTTACCGATTCGATTCCCTCCCACACACCAACATCCAATTATTTATTTATTACCGTAAAGATTCCCCACCCAACACCACCTCCAATTTTATTTATTACACGAAAACGATTCCACGACCACACACCGCCTCCAATTATTTTTAATTTATTTAATTTTACCGTAAACGATCCGACCCACCCCCACCATTTAAATTTATTTATTACCGAAAACGATTCCAACCCACCCAACACACCACCTCATTTATTTATTTATTTTACCGTAAAACGATTCCACGACCCACACACCGAGCCTTTAATTATTTATTATTTACCCGAAATAAACTGATTCATGACCGCCACACACCACCTAATTATTATTTATTTACCGAAAACGATTCCACATCCCACCCACCTTTCTATTTTATTTATTTTGCCGTAAACATTCCACCCCCACACTCCGCCTCAATATATTTATTTCCAATTTTATTTATTTCCGAAACGTTCAGATCCACACACCACCTTTAATAATATTTATTTTATTTCCGAAAATGATTCCACGACACCCACACACACTCCAATTATTGATTATTTACGAAAACGAATCTCCACGCCACACTCCCACTCCAATTATTTACTTTATTTTCCGTAAATGATTCCATCACACACCCACCTCAATTATTTATTTATTACCGAAACATGATCCACGATCCCACACACCGCCCCAATTAATTTTATTTATTTATTTACCGGTAAACGATTCACGACCCACACACCACCTTATTTATTTATTTATTTTACGCGAAACGATTCCACGACCCACACTGACCACCTTTATTATTTATTTATTTTACCGAAAACGATTCCCCACCCACACACACCTTATATTTATTTATTTACCGGAACGATTCCGAACGACCAACACACCACCTTTCATATATTGTATGTTACCGAAAACGATCTCCGATCCACACACACCACCTTTAATTATTTGATGAATTTACGTAAACAATCACGACCCACACTCCGCTCCAATTATTATTTATTTTCGTAAACGATTCGCACGATCCAACACCACCTTCAATTATTTATTTATTTAACGAAACGATTCACGGCTCACACACCACCTCCAATTATTTATTTTATTTACTGAAAACGATTCACGACCACACTCCGCCCTGCCAATTATTTATTTATTCTTTCGTAAACATTTCAACGATCCGCACACCACCTTCAATTATTTATTTATTTACCGAAAAACGATTCCACGACCAACACCTCAGATTTTAGAATTTCCGTAATCCACACACACCTTATTTATTATTTACCTGTAACGATCCACGACTCCACACACCCACCTTTAATTATTTTTATTTACCGAAAACAGATTCCCGCCCCAACACACCACCTCAATATTTATTTATTTACCTAAAACGATCTCCACGACCAACACACTACCCTCCATTATTTATTTATTTACCGTAACGATTCCAACGATCCACACACCACCTTATTATTTATTTATTTACCGGTTAACGATTCCACGGACCCACACACGCCGCTAATTATTTATTTATTGTACCGAAAACTGAATCCCACACCAACACACCACCTTATTATTTATTTATTTACCGTAAACGATCCACACCGCCACTACCTAATATTTTTACGACAATCCCACACCACACCCTCCAATTATTTATTTATTTACGTAAACATTCCACGGACTCCACGACACCGCCTCACATTATTTATTTATTTACCGAAACATTCAGCGACCCACACACCAGCCTCTTTCATGTTTATTTATTTCTGTAAAACGATTCCACCGACCCACACACCACCTTATTATTTATTTATTTCCGAAAACGATTCCACGAACCCACACAACTCAATATATTCCTTTGGTCTCCACTACCATCCAATTATTTATTTATTTTTAACCGTAAACAATTCCACGACCCACCCGCAACCTAATTATTTATTTATTTCCGTAAATGCATTCCACGACTACACACTCACCTCCATTATTTATTTATTTACCGAAAACGATTCCCACCCACCACCCCTCATTTAGTATTACCGCAACACCACCCACCTGCCTTAATTATTTAATTTATCTTTTCCGTAAAGATTCACGACCACACACACGACCTTCAATTATTTATTTATTTACGCGATCAACACCACTTTTTTGAAAATTCCACGACCAACGCGCCTCCACATATTCTAACATTCACGATCCACACACATTATGTTCATTTATTTCCGAATTCGGACTCCACCCACACACCCCTCAATTATTATTTATTTATTTATCTGTAAACATCCACGACCCACACACCACCTCTCCAATTTATTTTATTTTCCGTAAAATGTCCACGACCACGAACAACCACCTTCATTATTTATCTTATTTACCGGAAAACGATTCCAACATCCACACAGCGCCCAACTTATTTATTTATTTATTTTACCTGTAAACGATTCCACGACCCACCACCTCCCCGTTAATCATTTATTTACTTTCCGTAAATGATGTCCACGATCCACACCGCACCTTATTATTTAATTTATCCGAAACGATTCCACGACCACACACCACACTCATTATTTATTTATTTAACCGTAAAAATTCCACGACCACACTCCGCCTCCATTTTTTATTTATTTTCGTAAACGATTCACATCCACACACCACCTTCAATTATTTATACCGAAACTTTCAAACTTTTATTACCGCGAAAACGATTCCACGACCCACTCGCCAAATATTATTTATTCCGTAACATCGCGATCACACACCACTCATATTTATTTATTTCCGTAAACGTCCACGACCCACACACCCCTTATTTATTATTTATTTAGTCCGGTAAACGATTCACGACCACCACACCACCTTAATTATTTTTCTTACCCGAAAACGATTCCCCACCACACCCCTTATTTATTTATTTATTTACCGGTAAATGATACACGCACCCACACCACCTTAAATTATTATTTAATTATCGAAAAACGATTCCGACCAACACACTACCTCAAGTTATTATTTATTTACCGTAAACGATTCCACAGATCCACCACACTACCTTTAATTATTTATTTAATTTACCTGTAAACAAATTGTCTCGACCACACTCCCCTCCAATTATCTATTTAATTTTCCGTAACATTCCACATCCACACACCCCTTCCAATTATTTATTTATTTAACCGAAAACGAATTCCACCACCACAACGCCACCGTCCAATTATTTATTTATTTACCCGAAACGATTCCACGACCCACACCCGCCATCCCAATATTTATTTATTTCCCGTAAACGTTTGACGATCCACACACCACCTTCAATTATTTATTTTATTTACCCGAAAACGATTCCACGACCCACACACCGCCTCCAATTATTTATTTATTACCTAAACGTTCGCCACACCTATTACATTTCGTACGATTCCACGACCCACACTACCACCTTACTTTATCTATTTATTACCGTAAACGATTCCACGACCCACACACATCTTTATTATTTATTATTTACGAAAATGATTCTCCCACCCAAACACCACCTATTATTTATTTATTTATTACGTAAACGATTCCACGACCCACACACCACTTTATATATTATTTATTACGCCGAAAACGATCCAACGGACCTACACACTCCCTCCAAATCTATTTGCTTTATTTACCGTAAACGATTCAATGACCCCACAACACCACTTTAATTATTTATTTATTTACCGAAAACGATTCCACCCCACCACCACCTTATTTATTTATTTAACCGTAAACGATTCACGAGCACCCACACACCACCGTTTAATTATTTATTATTTACCGAAACGATTCCACGACCCACACACCACCTCCAATATTTATTTATTTACCGAAAACGATTCAATGACCCACACCACTTTAATTATTATTATTTACCGAAAACGATTCCCCACCCACACACCACCTTTAATTATTATTTATTTACCGAAAACGATTCCCCCCCACACACCACCTTTTAATTATTATTTATTTACCGAAACGAATTCACACAACCACTTTAATTATTTATTATTTCCGAAAATGATTCCACCACACACACCACCTCCAATTATTTATTTATTACCGTAAATGATTCCCCACCACACACCACCTCCAATTATTTATTTATTTACCGAAACGATTCCACGACCCACACACCGTTCCAAACATTATTTATTTATTTATTTACCGTAAACGATTCCACGACCACACAACCACCTTATTATTTATTTATTTACCGTAAGACGATTCCAGACCCACACACCACCTTAATTATTTATTTATTTTACCGAAAACGATTCCCCACACCACACCACCTTATTTATTTATTTATTTACCGGTAAACGATTCCACGACCCACACACCACCTTAATTATTTTCTTTATTTACGAAAACGATTCCACGACCTACACACTACCTCAATTATTATTTATTTACCGTAAACGATTCCACGATCCACACACCACCTTTAATTATTCTTTTATTTACCGTAAACAATTCACGACCTAACACTCGCCTCCAATTATTTATTTATTTTCGTAAACGATTCCACGATCCACACACCACCTTTCAATTATTTATTATTTACTGAAAACGATTCACGACCCACACACACCTCCAATTATTTATTATTTACCGAAAACGATTCCCCACCACACACCCTTATTATATTTATTTCCGAAAAACGATTCCACGACCCACACACCCTCATTTTTACCTAACTCAGATCCACCCTTCATTATTATTATTTACCAAAAACGATTCCACGACCCACACACACCCCTCCAATTATTTTATTTATTTACCAGAAAACGATTCCCCACCACACACACCCCTCAATTATTTATTTATTATCCGAAAACGATTCCCTACCCACACACACCTTCAATTATTTATTATTTACCGAAAACGATTCCACGACCCACACACCACCTCCAATTATTTTAAAGTGGGAGGGCGTGGAAATGGGCGTGTATGAAAACATATTGTGTGGCTCAGGAGGTGTGGTCAAACAAGCATTGAGAGAGTTTATCAGTTTTCGTGTGTGTGTGATGTGTGTGTGTGTGTGTGTGTGGTGTGCGTTGGTTGTGTGTCTGCAACGCGAGGCTGCACAGCACGAGCCAGCAAACCGATTTCGATGAAACGTGGCAACAGGTGCCAATATGGGGTGGGATGTGCGCGTTGAATTTCGTTGCTAGCAACCACCCGTTGCTGTGCAGCGGCCGAAAAACCGGTGTACAGTATTTTCAATACTTGTCCTTCAGTTTTGATATAGAGAAACGAGACTTCGGAATTAAACACTTCGACTATTAGAAAATTTTATTAGAGCCGATTTTTGATTGAGGTTTTATTTTTCAAATGGTAGTCCTTCAAAAAATCGGTGTCTATTTACCGTCATTTTTTATGAGGGGCTTAGGAAAGTGGGCGGGCTTAGGGAAAGTGGACGTGGTTGATGAAAAGTGGGAGTGGCGTAGGCAAGTGGGAGGGGCGTAGGAAAGTGGGCGTGGTTATGGAAGTGGCGTGGCTTAAAGAAAAATATGTGTGCCTCAGGAGGTGTGGTCAAACAAGAGAGTGAGAGAGTTTTATCGGTTTTCCGTCTGTGTGTGTGTGTGTGTTGTGTGTGTGTTGTGGTGTGTTGTGTGTGTGTGTGGTGTGTGTGTGTGTGTGTGTGTGTGTTGTGTGTGTGTCTGCAACGCGAGGCTCCACAGCACAAACCAGCAAACCGATTATTTTTCAAATGGTAGTCCTTCAAAAATAGGGTGTCTATTTTACCGTCATTTTTTATGAGGGTGCCAGTTGGCAAAATACGCAATAGGAAAAATCTTGCCAGGCAGAGGAACAATTGTATGTGAACCAATACGTCTTGGCAATGAATCTCGTCGGTGGATTCGGTCAGAATGAAAAGCATCGTATATCCAGCGCTTCAATCTAGCGAATCCCTCGTCGCCTACCGGCTTGTGTGTGTATTGTGTGTGTGTGTGTGTGTGTGTGTGTGTGTGTATGTGTGATGTATGTATGTATGTATGTATGTGTTTATGTGTGTGTGTGTGTGTGTGTGTGTGTGTGTGTGTGTGTGTGTGTGTGTGTGTGTGTGTGTGTGTGTGTGTATGTGTGTGTATTGTGATGATGTGTGTGTGTGTGTGTGTGTGTGTTGTGTGTGTGTATGTGTGTGTGTGTGTGTGTGTGTGTGTGTGTGTGTGTGTGTGTGTGTGTGTGTGTGTGTGTGTATGCATGTGTCATCCCGAAGGGAGATTTTCTCTTACTTACATGGGATGTGAAACGTCATCACACACTTCCCTTTCTTTTTCTTCTGAACAAGCACCTAAGATGAAAAAGATTGAAAAGTCAATTTCTTGTACATTTTCTGAACTCGATATTTCCAAAAAGAAGTTTTAAAAAGTGTAGAGAGAGAAATAAATATATTTACTTTAGACTTTCCCAAAGAGTAGTTTTCTTTTTCTTTGGTGTCGTAGAATGTGGTGGTGACTGGTTCACATCACGTCTTGTGAATTAGGTGACTGTTCATCTTTTCTTTCCTGGAAAACAACATCTTCTTAAGACCAGTAAGACCGACCTCTTTAGATCTCTTCAACACTTTAGACCTTCTGGACCAGTGGACTGCTTGACCACTTGACCCTTTACAGTTTAGACCCTTAAACACCCTAGATCTCTTACCTCTGGAGCCCACGAAATGTTCTGGGTGAACAAAAACTGATGACCCCTGGGGCTCTAGAGGGTTAAGACCTTTTTAAGACAGTTTAGATATTTATATCCTATGGATCCCTTTTTAGACCGTTTTAGACCCTTTAGATCCTAACTTCTTTTTTGAAGTACCCTTTAAGTTTAGACATTCGATCCTTTAGACCTCAGAGACCTTGAGACCTGTGAAGACCCTTTAAAAGCTTAGACCTTTTAAAACATTTTTGGCACCTTTTAAGCTTCTTTTTACTAAATTTTTGTATACCTCGTCGAGGCTCGTGGAAGAGCTCGTACACTGAGCAGACCAGGACGTAACAGACAAAAACAG
>JAXMNL010001117.1:0-24643 GCA_035128595.1 Eptatretus atami
AAGAGAGATTCGCCTTTGTGTTGTCCCCTCATATCCTGCTGCGTTGAGTGTGTTCCGTCCTCCTCCTCTCTGGCTTGTTCTCTTTCTGTTTCTGTTACATTCTGAACTCCGTCTATGTTCTCAGCTTTCCACAGCCTCACTTTGTGGCCACAAAAAATGGTGACCTACTCAAACAATTTCTACTCACGTGGTCACAGCTTTCACATTTTTCCCACAAATTACAGTTATAATACTCTTGTATCTTTTTCTGTTGGTACATATCGACGGGCTCATGGGAGGAGCTAAACACAGAACGGGCATTCTCGGCATTGGACTTCAGGAACTGTGCACAGAACCCAAAAGAACCGAGCAGAAGATATAGTCGGAAATGTTTTGGGATTTTACATTTTAACACCATTCAACTTTGATTTAAATCGCAGTTAGGTTGCCTGGTTATATAAAATACAATACAATGATCTCATAAGAACAGCTTTTCAGCTATTAAATGTGATACGACTGATTTTGTGATTCCACTAACAACGCGGATACACAGATTATACCCGGTGAGATTTGCTGTCGCTTTGCCTTTATCCTCCACTACAAATACATAGACACAATTGAACACCATCTGTGATAGGAAGTGAAGAGAGGATGTCTTATTCTGGGAGGGATTAAGGCAGTGGAGGCCTGTCCTCAAGGGGTGTCAGTACTTGCGTCATATATCTATTCATAATACTCGTGAGGTATCCTCATGCGTCGCACGGCGTAGGAGCCCCAAAGCAACAGACAATGCGGAAACTGGGAATGCCAACACCGCATCTACCTATATAAAAACAGTGTATATTTGTGAGTCTGTCCGCTTCATAAGGACAGATTGAGTAGGTTTTTGGTTTTAAAGCCCAATCTTTTAACACAAACCGGTGTGTTCAACTTTGGATTATATCTTTGCAGGATTAAAAAACTCGAAAAAACATGTTCGATAAAAAACGTTAACTTAACGTCTCTTCTTTTGGATTATTGTAGACGGTGACTTGCAAACCGCGGGTCCATCAAGGGCGTGTACAGAATCGTTTTTAAAATAACAATAAATACAAGGAGTATTGGGGTGGGTGAAATTCACTGCACATGATGTGTTACGTACGCAGAGCAAAACGAGTGTTCATATACGTCCGTAGGATGTCCAATAAAATAAAGAAGATGTAAGCACATCTGACACTAAGGCCGAGGCTACCTCAGACTTTGCACACTCACGAGGCTGTAACGTCGAAACGAAACGTCACGTCCCAGAAGGTAAAAGAAAATTTGATCACATTTGTACATGTCGTGTTTAAAAATAACGGCTTCTTCTTGCTAGCGACATCATATCTTTCAGTGTCCTTGAATGTTTTTGAACAAAATAACTCCAACCCATCATTTTTGATGGGCTTTTATACCAGTGAAACAATAAATTCTATATCTCTGTCGACACCTTCAGTGGAATCGTTAGGCATTAACAGCCTGTTGGTGAAGGACTTGGGCAAAAAAAACTTACTGGCAGCTGACTGTGCCAGAGAGGTAATGTTTTTATACGGCCGTCAATAGCGAAACTAAAAATGCTGAATCTGCGAATGTGAGTGAAAAATTGCGGCATCTGATGGGTGGAAACTGAGAACCTACCCTCAATTATATTGAGAAATTACCAAAGTCACAAAATATGTTTTCATTCGGAGAAAGATCGGCATCGTACGGGAGGAAACGCAAAATCTAAATTGCATTGAGAAATTTATGAAACCTCCACCCACCTTAGCACACCTGCTGAGACCCCAAAGGTTCCACAAAAAGTTGGTGAGACTAGCCCAAAACTGAGGGAGTCAGTTCGGGGACGGATTAGATAGACGCTCCTGCTTTATTGTAAGCGTATACATTTACATCAACAATTTGGATCGTGGTGTGAAGAGTAGGATTTCCAAATTTACTGATGACACAGAGCTTGGAGGTAAGGTGGATAGCACAGGGGGGATGTGATCAGATTCAGGAAGTATTGATACTTGTGTAGATTGGGCAAAACATTGGCAGATGTAATTTAACCTGAGCAAGTGTAAGGTGGTTGGGATGTGAAAGAACAATGAAAATAGAGATTACAGGATGCAAGGGGTAATTTTGGAGCGTGTCACACAGGAGAAGGATCTTGGTGGTGGTAATAGATATGGGAGGTAAGCAGGCAGCACAGTGCCAGGGCAGCTATAGATAAAGCAAATAGGGTTTTAGGTTGTATTCGGAGGGAGATCAATTATAATCAAAAGTGTGGTGTTAACATTGTACAGGAATTTAGTGAAGGCCACATCTAGAAATATTGTGTGCAATTTTGGTCACAACAGCTCAGGAAGGACATGGATGCCATAGAGAGGGTTCAGCATCTTGCACTCAATGATGCCAGGGTTAGCTTGATCAAGCTATGAGGAACGGTTGAAGAAAAAGGAATTTATACATTGAAAGGAGGCAATTGCAAGGTGATCTGATTGAGATGTTTAAGGCATTGAAGGTTGTGACAAAATAGGTGAAGTGGAGTTTTTCAGCAGAGTGCACAGTGTAAGGAACAGGGAGGGACAATAGCTCGATGGTAAATGAGATGGGAGATAGGACAACTGTAAGGTAGGGGTCTTTCAGTCGACCAGTGGTTAATGCATGGAATAGTCTCCCAGAAAGGTAGTAGCTGTGGAGGGGTGTATATGTTTAAATGGGAGTTGTATAGGTAACTAGAAGCATTGGAGATGCAGGGATGTGGGGATATTGGCTTGTGTAGATGTAGGTAGCTTGTGTGTGGATGGGTGATGACACTGGGTTGGTAAGTGCAGACCAAGATGGACCGAATGGCATTCCTTCAGCACCAAAAGTTTTCTTGTGTGTATCCTTGTGCACATTGTAATTCGACATCCACCATTTGAAAACCAGACAGCGAGCTCAATGGGGTCGAATCAACCAAAGCCATTGGCTACCAATGGTAAATCATACCACAACCACATGTCATTGTCCCAATGTAGGATGTGCAGTTTCCAGTGAGCTTGTGTGACATTTTGCAAAATGGGCTTTTCTAACTACTGATGTAAAATTCATAAACAAACCAGGTCTTCTTAACTAGAAGTAAATGAATAACAAAATGGCTCTTTTTAAACTTAGACATCTAACTAAAATAATTAAGTGACTTTTAAGCTCGCGATGTAAATTTATGACCAAATGGATTCTTTTTAAATTGATGTAAATTATAACAAACTTTTAAACTAATTATATAAATAATAACAAATGAGCTCTTTTTTAATGGTAATGAATGAAAATTAATTTTTAAAAAAACTAGCCTCTTTTTAACTCGTGATGTAAATTTATAAAGATAGTTGCTTTTTTAAACAAGAAATGTAAATTTATATTGAAATGGCGTTTTTTAAACAAATTATGTAAATAATAATGAAGTGCCTTTTAAGGAGTGACTTAAATTAAAACAAACTAGCTCTTTTTAACTCGTGATGTAAATTTAAAGATAGTTTGCTTTTTTAAACAAGAAATGTAAAATTTATATTGAAATGGCGTTTTTTAACAAATTATGTAAATTATAATGAAGTGCCTTTTAAGGAGTGACTAAATTAAAAACAAACTAGCTCTTTTTAACTGGTATGTAAATTGATAAACTAGCTCATTTTAATGATGATGGAAATTGATAACAAACTAGCTCTTCTAACCAGTGACATAAATTAATACCAAATTTGGTATTTTTAATTAGCAACATAAATTTCTCACAATGGATTTTTAAAAACTTGTGATGTAAATTTAAAACAAACTTTTCAACTGGTGATCGGAATTAATAACAAATAGCTCTTTTCAACGAGTGATGTAAATTGATAACAAACAAGCTCTCAAAAACTAGTGATGTGAATTGATAACAAAACTAGCTCTTCGTAACTCGTGATGTAAATTAATCACAAACTTGGTCTTTTTAACTGTTGATGTAAAATTGATAAACGAGCTCTTTTAAATGAGTGATGGAAATTGATAACAAACTAGTTCTTTTCAACGAGTGATGTAAATTGATAACAAACAAGCTCTCAAAAACTAGTGATGTGAATTGATAACAACTAGCTCTTCGTAATCGTGATGTAAATTAATCACAAACTGGTCTTTTTAACTGTTGATGTAAAATTGATAAACGAGCTCTTTTTAATGAGTGATGAAATTGATAACAACTAGTTCTTTTCACGAGTGATGTAAATTGATAACAAACTAGCTCTTTAACGATGATGAAAGAAAAAATAACAAACTAGCCTTTTGAACTGGTGATGCAAATTTGTATTCTTCACTTGAAATTGAATGGCTTTTCAAACAAATTATGTAAATAATAATGAAGTGCCTTTTTAACTGGTGCGTAATTAATAACAAACTAGCTCTTATTAACCAGTGGTGTGATTTAAAACAAAGAGCTCTTTAAGATGGAAAGAAACACAGCACGGAAAGAGCAGATGTGCAAGACCAGAAAGGAGGTCATAAAAGACAGAGAGACCACTGATCTGTCTGCGATTGTGAAGTGATAGGCCATAGACTCAGCTTCATCGCGGGAGATTCCAATAATCCTTAAAGGCTTTGGTTTCCATATCGTCAATGTGAGCAAGATGCGAGGCAGGGGAGCCATGTTGAGCAGAACTTCCATCAAGCTCCAGAAGAAGGCATTGCAGGTGGAATAGGAGTTCAGGTGTACAAAGGAAAGACGTTGTATGACGGAAGGATGCCCAGTCGGCATCTGGCTTTGGAGGGCAACCAACTTTGAAATGTGGTTTGCCAAAGACAGATCATGGCTGAAAGAATAACTGAACTTCCTCAAGAGGATTGTGAAGAAAATAAATGGTGGGAGTGGGGGGGCGGGGTGGGGGCGGGGTGGGGGGGTGGGGTGGGGTGAGTGATTGTCAGATGGTCCTTTTGGAGAGAGTGAGGGTGAGATTTCCTCAGGATTGAAATCATATTGGACATATTCCAAGTGGACATATTCACATTCTCACTTGGACATATTCAAGTGTTTTGACGAGTTTGTGATTTTTATTTTTAAGGTCTGAAGAGAGGGAAGCGCTGCAGCCTGCCTGTCTGAAGGATGAGGAATGCTGGGGCAGAGGGTGCAGTCATCAGCAAATAGATAAATAGGATTTTCCAGAGTCAGAGAGAACGTTTATGAATATCAGGAATAGGACTAAGCCAGAACACTGCCTTAGGGCACTCCAGCATTTCGAGGGAAGGGAGATGAAAGGATTCCATTGAGAGCTCCACGTTGGTTACAAGAGTCGAGGAAGTCAGTAAGCCATGTGTCGAGTTGGCCTTGGATGTCATTGGCAGAGACTTTGGAGAGTAAGGCAGGATTCCAGACTATAATCTAAAGTATGAGATCTGTCCAAGGAGATGGCCCTTATCTCTTGTCTGACCTGGTCTGAAACCAATTTTGTGATCTGAGATGAGGTTGTTGGGGAAAAGGAAGGATTTCATTTCAACTGCGATGATGGATACCATGACCTGCTGATGATTGGAAGTCAGCTGATTGATCTGTCATTGACGGGATCCAATTTTTGCACCTTTTTGCAGTGATGTGCAATGATGTTTGATGATTTCCAAGCAGATGGAAGAAGACCTTGAGCAAATGAGAGGGTGAATAGAACAGAGAGATGGTGAGCAAGAGCAGCAGAGCAGGTTTTTAGGACCGTGGGCTGATGCCGTCCGGTCCAGTTGCAGAGTCAGAGTCGAGGGTTGAAAAGAACCATCTCCACCTTCTCAGGTGCCAAAAGATAGAGTCAGTTTGGTATGACAGGGAAGGATGGGTACCAAGAGTGAGTGGTGGGGACACAAGAATGAGAAGCAAACACAGAATTAAGGCATTCAGCTTTCTCACAGCAGAGTCGGCTATGGTACCACTTGAAGTGAGGGAAGGAAGAAGGGGAAGCATCCACCAGAGACAGACTTAAGAAGGCACCACAAGGTGTTAGAGGAGGGAGACAAGTTTGAAAGTTCATTCTTGAGGTTGGACAGATGTTGTTTTCTGGCTCTCCTGAGAGTGGACACACACTTGTTGTAGAATTTTTGGAATACACTGAGATTGCCTTCGGTCAGATTTGCTTTCCAAGAAGAGAAGGCAAGTGTTTCAGAGCAACTGTCTCCACACAAGATTCAGTGCATTATGGGCAGGTAGAAGGGTAGGAAATTGAAGACGAGATGGAATGAATCAGTGCGAGAGAGAGAGAGAGAGAGAGGGAGAGAGCAGGTTTCTGGGAAGAATTCCCAGGCTGAGTTAACATCAGGGCAGTAGATATGGGAGACCAGTCCTGAGAAAGATGGCTGCTTGCAGTCCCTGCCAATCTGCTTAAGTGAACTGCCAGACCTACCGGCATTGAGGCAGCTCTCTGAGAATAGCCAGAGATGTTTGACTTTCCCAAGCACGTGATCAGATGAACCAATTGGAGCAAGAGAAGAGCAGGAGACATTTGGAGGAAAGTTTGTCATCACCGATTCCAGAAGGGAGGATTTTCATTTGGAGAAATCCGGATGGAATGTTCACAGATTGAGTCAGTCCCACGGAGTCACAGAAGTCCTTTGCTGAAGTGCCATGGCTGGTGAAAGAATTGTCTGATCTTTATATCGATTTTGATCGATGATGCTTGACTCTGCGACAACTGTACCACAATCAACGATGAGCCATCCTGAAAACCACCCCCGCTCCCACACTAGCCCAGCATATAAGTATTACATTTCCACTGATACTTTGGTGATTCATCTTTGCCTAATCATTACTCATGATGGTTCATTTCACCTACCCATATATTCATGATGTTCATTTCCCCAAACCATACTCATGATGGTTCATTTCCGCCTACTCCTTATATTCATGATGGTTCATTTCGCCTACTCATTATTCATCGATGGTTCATTTCCGCCCACTCATTATTCATGATGGTTCATTTCTGCTACTCATTATTCATGATGGTTCATTTCCACCCACTCATTATTCATGATGGTTCATTTCCGCCACTCATTATTTCATGATGGTTCATTTCCGCCTACTCATTATTCATGATGGTTCATTTCGCACTCATTATTCATGATGGTTCATTTCCGCCCACTCATTATTCATGATGGTTCATTTCTGCTACTCATTCTTCATGATGGTTCATTTCCGCCTACTCATTACTCATGATGGTTCATTTCCGCCTTCATCTCATTATTCATGATGGTTCATTTCCGCCCACTCATTATCATGATGCTTCATTTCCGCCACTCATTATTCATGATGGTTCATTTCCGCCTACTCATTATTCATGATGGTTCATTTCCGCCACTCATTATTCATGATGGTTCATTTCCCGCCTACTCATTATTCATGATGGTTCATTTCCGCCACCTCATTATTCATGATGTTTCATTTCCGCCTACTCATTATTCATGATGGTTCATTTCTCCTACCATTATTCATGATGGTTCATTTCCCGCCCACTCATTATTCATGATGGTTCATTTCGCACCTACTCATTATTCATGATGGTTCATTTCCGCCTACTCATTACTCATGATGGTTAATTTCCGCCTACCTCATTACTCATGATGGTTCATTTCCGCCTACCTCCATTATTCATGATGGTTCATTTCGCCCTACTCCATTATTCATGATGGTTCATTTCGCACTCATTATTCATGATGGTTCATTTCCCGCCTTCCCATTATTCATGATGGTTCATTTCCGCCTACCCATTATTTCAATGATGGGGTTTTTTTTCCCCCCCATTTCCCCGCCCCCCCACCTTACCCCTTCATTTTACATAAAATTCATGATGGTTCATTTCCGCCTCTCCATTACTTCATGATGGTTCATTTCCACCCACCCATTATTCATGATGGTTCATTTCCGCCTCTCGTTACTCAATGATGGTTCATTTCCGGCCTACTATTATTCAGATGGTTCATTTCCGTCTACCCATTACTCATGATGGTTTCATTTCCGCTACCCATTATTCATGATGGTTCATTTCCGCCTATCCCATTATTCAGGATGTTCATTTCCGTCTACCCATTATCAGTGATGTTCATTTTCGTCCGCCGACTCATGATATGCCTGGTGTTGTCTAATGGTTAGGGTGGTGGGCTTGGGATCTGAGAATCCTGCGTTCAAATCCCCATTGGCTGTTGAATTATACCAGGTGGGTTGACTCTGCCTGTCATCCTTCGAGGTCAGCAAAATGAGTGCCAGCTTGCTGGTATCCTGTGTCGGCAGTGGCGACCCGTCCAGGATTGTCCCAATAGCCAAGGCGACTGCTTCGGCGGCACCAAACGCTCTGCACAGAGTATGGTCCCAACGGATGGATGGATTCTTCATGATGGTTCATTTCTGCCAACTCATTATTCATGATGCCCTATGGTTCCACCAAACAGGTAATCCCGTCCTTTCTTTCTCTTATCCAATCAACGTTGAGGACATTACATTGTAATTTTAATAAATAAGAGTTTGGTGCTTCTTCTTCTTCTTCTTCTTCTTCTTCTTCTTCTTCATCTGCTTGCGGTTTTATCCTGAGTGCAAGTTGAAAAGCTTGACAATGTCTATTTTATTGAGACGCAGATTATTAATAGTAGAATGGTCTTTTCCAAGGAGTGAAATCATTGAATGCATCCAATGTTCCTGGAAGAGCAGAGAAACTGCAAGCGATACTGATGATGCCCACCGAAGCACGTACACTCGAGCCACGTGCCAATCCAAATGTGAACAGATGTGAAATTGCAAGGTCCAGGATGTGAACTTTTACATCTGCCAAAAGTCCAGTGGCGCAGCAATTCTGCCCTCTGCTGGACCAACTCGGTGCCATATGGCTATGAGCCTTCTGCTGGACCAACTTGATGAAATATGCGGTTGCGAACCCTCCATGGACCAAATCAGTACAATATGGTTTGTGAAGCCTCTTTGGACCAACCTCCTGCCTATGTCTTGTTAGCCCCCTACCAACTCGGGCCATATGGCTTGTGAGCCCTTTTGTTGATGGACTCTGTTCTATATGGCCTGTGAGTCCTATATGTACCAACTCAGTGCCAATGTGCTTGTGAGCCAACTTGCCACACTAACTCGGTATCATGGGTTGTGAGATAATTTATTGGTGCCATTGGGTTTGTGAGATAATTTGTTGGTGCCATATTGGTCATGAGCCCCCTGCTGGACCAACTCGGTAACATATGGCTTGTGAGCCTCTGCTGGACCAACTCGGAGCCATATGGCTTGTGAGCCCTTTGTTGACGGACCTCTGTACTTTATGGCCTGTGATTCCGCGATGTACCAACTCAGTGCCATGTGGCTTGTGAGCCGACTTGCCACACTAACCTCGGTACATTGGGTTTGTGAGATAATTTATTGGTGCATTGGGTTTGTGAATAATTTGTTGGTGCCATATTGTCATGAGCCCTCTGCTGCACAACTCGGTGCCTATAGCTTGAGAGCCCTCTGCTGGACCAATTCAGTGTCATATGGCTTGTGAACCCTGTTGGACCAACCCAGTGCCATATGACTTGTGAGCTCTCTGGTGACTAAATCGGTGCCATATGGTTTGTGAGCCCTATATGAGCCAACTCAATGCCATATGGCTTGTGAGCCAACCTGCTCGACCAACTCGGTGCCATGTTGGTTATGGCCCTCAATGACAACTCGATGCCAATGGCTTGTGAGCACTCTGTGACCAACTCAGTACCATATGACTTGTGAACCAACCTGTCCCACGAACTTGTGCCATATTGGTTACTAGCAAATAAAAACCGTCATTCGCTGATGGGAATATGACGGGGGGGGGAGAAAGGGAGCGGGGTAGAGAGGATGGAGGGGGAGCAAGGAGGGGTGCGGGAGTGAAGAGAGGGAGAGAGAAGTGGGGGAGCAAGGAAGGGGAAGAGCGAGGAAGGAGGAGAGCAAGGAAGGAGGGGGGGGGAGAGAGGGAGGGGGGAGAGAGAGAGGAGGAGGAGAGAGGGGAGGAGGAGGGTTGCGAAAGAGGGAGAGTGAGGAAGGGGGGAGGCAGATGGTCCTGTCTACTGGCAAATAAGTACAGGGTTGAACGAAATGGGGGTCTCGTTAAAACAGTACGTTCAAACAGAATATCAAAACCACCCATCACTTTTAAACAGCACTTACCATTTTTAAACTGATTATAACATAGGCTTCCCTTGAGGCATGCGACTCGAACTGCGGCTACCACCCTGTTTACCTGCTCTGGAACTGGATCTCTCCGAGGGGGGTCACACACTGCCCGGAGTGCCAAAGAACGTGCGAACCAGAAAAACGAACACTCCTCCAGCAGCTGGACCTGCCGCCAAGTGTGAATACTTTTTCCCCACAGTCCAAACCACGAAACCCCCCTCAGGCCATGAGCCCATCACACCCTAGCTCCAATGCTGATAAATGCCTGGACATGCCATGTTTCATGCCTTTTTTAAATTTCAGCATACGTTTTACAACCAAAATGTGATAACCCACAGAATCTCTCAACCTGAGCCGAATCCAAAAATTCAAACCGCAAAATCGAACCCGGCAGCAGCTCCGACCGCCAAAAAAGTACCCATCCGCCCAACCGCACACTCTCCGAAACGCCGGGCACAAAACACAACACAAACACCACAGCACAACAAAACCACCTCCAAACCACAACACAACAACTTGTGGGAACTTATCACAACCACCCATTGTTTATCACTTCATGAAAGTTGGAAGAGGGGTGAGAGAGTGAGGAGAGAGAGCGGTAGGAGGGGTGGGGGAGCGATGACAAATGAACATCCAAGCAGCTTATAGAGCGCTCGCCAAGTGGTTTCAGCACTCAAGCAAGCATTCAAATGAAACGGTTGAAAAGGAACGGCAAGCTTGGCAAGCGATTAGCGATCATTGATCGGTCATATTATGACCTCTCGCAGACGTCCGTCCGGAATGTCCAACAATGTCCAAATTGGAGAAATGAACATTTTATTTATTTTTTTAGCAGTAGGAACTGCTGCTGAGGTCATTTAAGAAGTTAAAATTTTGAAATTCGGCTCAGGTTAAGAGATTCTAGAGGGTATTGCATTTGCGGAAATGAAATAAAGCCACGAACGCTGGCGTCTCCGGGCGTTTATAAGCATTGTGATGTATCATGAAAAAAAAACATTGATCATAAAGAAATCATTGTTGTCTGTGCCAAATCAAGGCATTGTTGAGCAGGCCAGAAAAAAAAAAACAAATGGCGATTAAAACCCCAGCGAGGGACAGAGAGGTGACCAAGGATGACGCCATAATAAAGGATAATTAAATAAGGCCGTTAATTCTCTTCAAAAGGAGTGATTAAATTAACCCAAACAACCAATTTACATTCATCCACTCCCACGGAGTTCCTTTAGTATGCATGCAAAGTTTGGGGCCACAAGGTTTCATGGTTTTGGAGTTATGGAGGAGAAACAATGACACACACACTGACACACTGACACATTATATTATTGTTACTAGCAAATACAACCCGTCGCTTCGCTATCGAGAATATTAAGGAGGGGGGTAAGAAGGAGGGGAGGGAGAGAGGAAGGAGGGTAGGGTGAGGGTGAGGGAGGAGAAGAGAAAGGATGGGAGACAGGAGGGGGAGCGAGAAGGGTGGGGAGTGAGGAAGGAGGGGGAGCGAGGAGGGGTGGGAGTGGAGGCAGCGGAGGGGAGGGTAAGGTAAGGCAGTGTGAGGAAGGGTTGGTCCAGACAAAAACACCATCCGGGCATAACCACCGTCCAGACACGTATGGAGATAACCACATCCGGATACGTGCGAGATAACCACCATCCGGGCATAACCACTGTCCAGATTGTCAAGTAAGGCAGTGTGAGGGGAGGGTTTGTCCAGCAATAACCACATCCGGACAACAGGTATACTAAGGGAGGGAGAAAAAAGGGGGATGGAAAAAGAGGGGTGGAGGAACGAGGAGGTAGGTAGACCGAGGAGGGGTGGGGGAGCGAGGAAGGAGGGGTATGAGGAGAGGTTGGTGAGAGAGGAGACTGGGGGAAGAGAAGCCAGGGCAAAGGGAGGGAAAGAAGTGTGAGGGGAGGGGAGGGGAAGGCAGCTTGAGGTGAGGGCAATGTATGGCAGTGTGAGGGAAGGGCCCTGTCCCGGACATAACATCATCCAGACATAAGTACCGTCCAGACACGTATGGAGATAACAACTATCCGGACATAACCACCGTCCGGATACATGTGGAGATAATCACCATTTGAATACATGCAGTGAATAACACCATCCGGGCATCACCACCATCCAGATACAGTATATGTTCGGAGACAGAGAGAGGGAGAGAGGGTGAGGGGTGGGAGAGAGAGAGACAGAGGGTGAGGACGGGAATGGAAGGAGAGGGTTGAAGGGGGGATTTTGCAGATGTGACATCCAGTTTAACGGCACACACATTGATAAATCACCGTGCTGTGAAAACTCAGGATGACATTTTAGAGCTGGGTTGGGATTCGGACCCAGGCTAGACAGCTTCGAGGAAGTGTGCGAACCTCTCCGGTTATCCTCCATGATGTGAACGAAACGTTTCATTTTTAGCTCACCTGGAACATAGTTACAGGGAGCTAATGGAATGACACATTGTCCGTCCGTCAGTCCGTCCACAAATACTTTCAACTTCTCTGAAACTACATATCGGATTTCGATGAAACTTTAGCACAACATTCATCACCGTGTATGTACCAAGTTTGTTCATGGCATTAAAAAAAATCGGGCCCTAAGGAGGTATTACGGGGGTTTTCCCCCAAAATAGGTATATGCTTTCTTCTCAGAAACTACACACACAATTTTGATGAAACTTGACTACAACCTTCATCACCTTGATATACCAAAGTTTATTCATGCCATTAAAAAAATTGAGGTCATGGGGGGCCTACGGGGGAGATGCCCCCAAAAATAGGAATTTGCTTTCTTCTCAGAAACTCACATTAACAAAGAAATTCTGATAAACTTCACCACAAACTTCTCACTCGTGATGTACCAAAGTTAATTTATGACATTATAAAAATGAGGGTCTATGGGGGTGAAAGGAGTGGTTATCTCCAAAATATGTATTTGCTTTTCTTCTCCGAAACGACAAACACACAATTCTGAATGAAACTTGACCACAGCCTTCATCACCCATGATGTTCTAAAGTTTGTTCATGACATGAAAAAAATTGGGGTCGAAGGGAATCTACGTGGTGGTTGCCCCAAAAAGAGGTAATTCGCTTTCTTCTCAGAAACTACACACACAATTTTGATAAAACTTGATCACCACCTTTATCACCCGTGATGTAACAAAGTTTGTTTATAGTATTAAAAAAGAAAAATCCCATAGGTATTCACTTTTTTCCTCGGTACATATTTTGTGGGTCATCCATGCTACAGTGGTTCCCTGGTTATCTTATCCAGCCGCTACCAGGTGAGGGCCCTGGGGTATTGCCCTATGTTTTTATTTGTATTTAACTTTGTCAAAGTGACTGCAGGACAACGTGGGCCATCGCAGTTTAGTGGCCTCTGAACATTGTTCAAGTCGATTGATATACAGTTTTCAGTGACAGTGCGAGTATTGTATAGCGCTCGCCAAGTGGCTTAAGCACTCAACGAAACGGTTGAATAAGGAGCGGCTTGCTTGGCACACGATTAGCAATCACCGAGCCATCATAATAAACACACCCATACTGGAAATGCCAAAAATATCAAATATGTCCGAATTGGACAAATGAACAATTTTTTAGCAGTCGGAACTGCTGCTAAGTTCAATTCTGGAGCTTAAATTTTGTATTTCAGCTTAGTTTAAGAAATTGTCGAGGTTACAGCATGTGTGGAAATGAAATAAAGCCACAAACGCTGGCGTCTCTGCGTTTTATAAGCATTACAATGTAACCAGTGATTTGTAGCTACAGTATGATGAGCTGTTAAATGATACAAGTTCTTTTTATAAGTAACATTTGATGATATAAGTGAGGAAAGTGAAAAAAAAAAAAAAACCCTTTATCATTAAGAAATCGTTGCGGCCCTGTTCAAGTCAGGCATGGTTAAGAAGGCCAAAAAACATGGCGGCTTCAGACCCCAGAGAGGGAACCCAGGATACGCTTTGAGACCCCATCAAGAGTGAGGTGGCTGAGGATGCCCCTGATGAAGGATATAATTAAATAAGGCCGTTAATTATCTTCAACAGGTGTTTTTGATTCACCCAAACACCCAATTTTCACTCTTGCACTTCCTTGGAGTTCCCTTGGTATGCGTGCAAAGTTTCAGGCTGCTAGGTTTCATGGTTGGGCGTTATGGAGGAGACACAGCATACTGACACACACACTGACATACACAGACATTTATTAGTACAGAGTATACCACTAGCAAATACAACCCACTGCTTCGCTAATGGGAATATTGAGGCGAGGGGGGATGGGAGGGAAGGGGGATCGAGGAGGGGTGGGGGAGTGAGAAAGGGGTGGGGGAGCGAAGAAGGGGTGAGGAAAGGGGAGCTAGGAAGTGGGGGAGAGCGAGGAAGGTGAGGAGAGTAGGGAAGGGGGGGGGGCGAGAGCAAGGCTTCGCCACGTGTTGTTGTACACTCCAGGAGGGGGAAGGAGTGAGGAGGATGGAGGAGAGAGGGGGTAGTGGGGAGGGAAGGGGTGTTCTGGACATGCGTTTGATAGGGGGACTGAGGGAAAGGGGCCGGGGTGGGGGGAATGGATGGTCCCCTTTAACCGGCATGAGTACAGGAATGAATGAAATTGGGTATGTTAAAATAGTACGTTGAAATGGGTCATTCTAAGCAACACCCAGCAACCGCCTAGAGAAGTCTGTGGGGGTCGTGGAGGAGCTTTGGGAGAAGGTTAACGTAGGGAAGGGGAGGAAGGGCGTTTTCCTTCAATCATCAAAAATGTCACGCAGTGTTCATGTCTTTGTATACCTTGTCGAGCCTCATATGAGAGCGAACACACAACGCACAGCAAGGGGGGTATGAGACAAGAGGGCGGAGTGGGAAGGACAAACAGTGGGAACAGAGACATTGGAGTTCTGTGGAAGAGAGAGGGATGGGGTGGGGAAACATGGGACATTACAAGATGGACATTACAGGGACTTTCAGGAAGGAAAACAGGGAATTGAAGGAGGTCGGCTTGGGTGGATTACGGGGTAGAAAAGATCGAGGATTTGTATGGGGATGATAAGAAGGTGGTGGTGAACAGCTGTTTTGAAGGCCTGGAGGGAAGAATGGGATTGAATAGAGTGAGGGAGTTTAATCCAAAGGCCGGGAGAAAAGAGGAATGAAAGAGTTAAGGTGAGCCAGTGATTCGTGATTTTGGTAGTTTTACCAGAAGGGGGGTTTTGGCGAGACTTGAGCGCCCTGCGGAAATGTGGTGGGGACAAATTGCAGAGAGAGCAGGGGGGGGGGCGAGGCTGGAAGAAGCGGTAGAAGACAAAAGACCACCGACCTGCCTACGGTGAGAGAGTGAGAGGCCCAAAGACTCAGCCTCATCGCGGGGAGATGCCAATGATCCGAAATGCCTTTGGTTTCCACAGCGTGAAGCCGAGAAAGGTGAGAGGCAGGAGCACCAGCCCAGAGTGGAGAGCAGTACTCCATCAGGTTGCGGACGAAAGCTTTGTAAGTGGTCAGGAGCTTCAGGTGGGCCGAGGAAGGACTTTGCACGACGGAGGATTCCCAGTACAGTCGGTGACTGGCTTTGGAGGCGAGGTTTGAAATGTGGCTTTCCCAGGAAAGGTCATCGTAGATAGTGAGACAGAAGCTTGAAAGAAAGACTTCTTCCAGAGGATTGTTGAGAAAGTGGATGTGGGGGGGGGGGGGGGGTTTCTAAACGGTCCTTTCGGAGAGACATAGTGAGAGTGTGAGATTTGTCTGGATTGAAAAGACATGTTTCACCTCTTGGACCAGTTTGTGATTTTACCCAGATCTGCAATGAGCGAAGAAGCTGCTGCTTGCCAGTCTGAGGGATGACAGATGGTACGACAGAGGGTGGAGTCATTAGCAAAGAGATAAAGAGGATTTCCAGAGAGTCGGAGAGATCATTGATGAAAACCAGAAAAAAGAACAGGGCTCAGAACGCTACTTGAGAAACTCCAGCCTGGACAGGAAGAGGGGATGAAAAGAACTCCATTTAGGGCACACGTTGACTGCGACAGGAGAGGAAGTTGCGAGCCATGACTGGGATGGCTTGGATACCATAGGAGAGAGTTTGGTGAGCAGGGCAGGGTGCAGACCGTGTCAAAAGCACGTGATATGTCCAGGGATATGGCTCTGATTTCATGTCGGCATTGAGGACCTCCTATCCATTGTTGTGAAGCAGAAGCAGCATATCCAGGGTAGAGTGACCTGGTCTGAAACAAATTGAAGATCGGAAATCAAGCCATTGGAGAAGAGGAAGGATTTCATGTCTGAAGCGATGATGAATTCCATAACCTTGCTGATGATTGGCAGAAGGCTGATTGTCTGTAGTTGCAAGGATCTGTTTTTGTACTTTTTTTTAATGCAGGGCAGTAATGTTTGCTGATTTCCAAGCAGATGGCAGATGACCTTGAGCAAATGAGAGGGTGAATAGAACAGAGAGAAGGGTGAGCAAGAGCAGAAGAGAAGGTTTTTAGGACACGTGGGCTGATGCCGTCTGGACCGGTTGCAGAATCTGAGTCCAGGTTTGACAGCAAACTCTCCACCTTGTTAGGGAAAAGGACACAGGGTCCAGGGACAGTTGGGTGTGACTGGGTAAGGTGGGTAGAGAAAGTGATGGGTTTTGGACACAAGATTTATTCTGCAAACACCGGAGTTTAGGCATTCAGCCTTTTCACGTGCGGTATCAGCAGCGCGGCCATTTGAGGTAAGTGAGGGGATGGAGGGGAACAAACACCAGAAACAGATTTTATCAGATGCCACCAGGATTTTGAGGAGGGAGAGAGGTTTGAAAGTTCAGAAGAGCTTAGAAAAGATGTTGTTTTCTGGCTCTCCTGAGGGTAGAATACAACACTTGTTGCGAGCTTTATGGAAGGAACTGAGACTACCCTCAGTTGGGTTTGCTTTCCATGAGGCAAAGGCAAGTTGTTTCAGGACAACTGCCTCGCCACAAGCTTCAGTGAACCAAGGGTGAGAGGAAGGGTAGGACACTGAAGCCGAGAGGGAATAAATCTGTGCATGAGGGAGAGCAAGTTTCTTTGAAAGAAATCCCAGGATGAGTTTATGTTGGAGAAAGTTGGCGATATGGAGACCAGTCTCTAATTTGATAGCTGCTTAGAGACCCTGCCAGTTGGATTGAGTGAAATGCCAGACTCGACGGCGGTGAGGTGGTTCTCTGATAAAGCCAGAGAGATGTCCACTTTGACAAGGACGTGGTCAGAAGACAGATTGGAGCGGAGGAAGAGCAGCAGATATTGTCAGCGGAAATTTGTCAAAATCAGATCCAGAAAGAATGGAGTACATTGGTTGAGATCCGGGTCGGAAGTTGACCGATTGAGTCAGTCCCCAATGAGTCACAGAAAGCTTTTCCTGAAGTGCCGTGACAGGTGAAAGAGGTACCCACACCTAGCCAACTAGCATGATGACAATTGAAGTCGCCACATATGAGGACGAGAGAGTTTGGATGAGAAATAGAAGTGTGGTCCATGTTTTCGGATAGTGAGGTGTAGATGGAGTCATCACTGTTTGGTGGATGGTACAGTGCCACATATAAACATGAGGTGGGAGTGGAGGGGAAGCCATAGCCAGAGGTATTCTGGGGGTGTGGGGGAGTGAGCGCAGTGCAAGGAGAGTGAGGAATAGAGTCTTTGATGAAGAGAGCAACTCCTCCACCAGGACGAGGCTTCGGTCTGTCATACCGGAGGAGGGAGTAACAGGGGAGAGATACTGGGAGTCAGACACGTCTTGGGGGAAAAGTTTCTGTAAGTTAGATTATGTCTGGTTTGTCAGTGGCAACCTGTATGGAAAGATCTGAAAAGTTTGAGCGAAGGCCCCGGATATTTGAGGTCCACACTGTTAATGAAGAGGGAGGGGAGGAGGCTTTGGGTGCAGGGGGTGGGAGGGGAGGACAAGGGCCGAGGGGGGAGGTAAGGAGGGTTGTTGAAGGAGTGTGGGGGATTGCAGAATAGCTAGGGGGGGGCCGGGTGAGGAGGAGAAAAGGCTCTGTGGTGCTGGGGGAGAGGGGAACAAGAGGGAGGGAAGAAGGCGGTTGAGGATTTAGGAGGTGGAGTGAAGAGATGGAGGTGAGAGGGCAGTGGAAGGAGGCAGCTTTGGGGGGGGGACCACTTTGAGAAGGGTGAGTGAGGGGGCTGAATGGTGTGAAAGGGTGAGTGGGGAGAGTTGAGGGAGAAAGGTGAGGGGGGATTTTTGAGAGAGGTGAGAGGGAGAAGAGAAGGCTTGGAGGGAGAAGAGTGTGATGTTTGCTTGAGAGGAGGGGTGAGAGGGGTGAGTTGGCACTGAAAATGGAAAAAAGAAATGGTTGATGGAAAGCGAACACTCATAGCAATGGGTTTTTAAAAGTTTTAGGTCAAGATGCCATTAAACACGTTTTCTTGATGGATGCATAAAGGCGAATTCAGAGAATGGAGAAGAAATGCTGTAACAGTTTGGATTTTTTTTGGCAAGGTATGAAGGGAAGGTCGAATTGAGAGCAGTCTGTTGAAATAGAAGAGTAGTGCATTATGATACATTAGAGGACCCAACAGTTGTGGTGAAAGAGGAAGATGAAGCATTATAAGAATAGCGTTTTTATTTGTTATTATTATTATTGTTTGAGAGAGTTTTCATCAGATTAGGTCATGGAAGTGTTGTTGAAAAATTGTGAGGTGAATGGTGAAATAGGATCGGTAAAACGCAGGGGGTCTAAAAGATCACGTGGTTGCGGGAGAAGCAATTGGGATAGAATAGATATACACCTATGGGAGGTGTATAGTCAAAAGTGAAATTATTTCTTTTAAATAAGGATTGGTAACATTCGGAAAAGGGAAGGTTGAAGTAAATCGTGGAAGTGTGTGGTGAATTTGAACGGTAAACGCAGTGTGAAGCTGCTGGGTTGATGAAAAGTACCAGGAAGAGTTGAGAGAGACACGTGGTTACAGGAGGTGTGGAGATCGAAAGGATACAAGGAAGATTATTATTTTTTGATGTGTTTTTGAAGAACAGGTAAGATTCGGGAATGGAAGTTTGTCGGAAGAAATCGTGAAAGGTAATGGCGAGAGAGGGTCAGCTCAGTAGAATAAAGATGGTGTGGCCGGCAAGAAGAAGAAGAAGAAGAAGAAGAAAGAATCGAGACTCGTGAGTGTACAAGGAGAAAGGTTTTTTTTGTGGGGGGGATTTAAGAACAAGAAAATAGTGTTTAGTTTGGGAGGGATGGGGGACGGCTGGAAAGTGGGGGAGATAGAATTGAAGGTAATGGGGAGAAAATAAACAGATCGTACATCGAGGGGAGGGATGGGTAGGCCTCAAGCACCCGGTAAGAACAGTTCGACGAAAAACTCACAAAATATCACGATTTTTGAACAAAATCGAACTAGGAACACACAGTAAGCATGTAGGTGAGAAAATAAACAGTAAAACGGGACAGATAAACGACCGGAAACTTAACTTTGAGAATCGTCAGCAGAGAGCCCTGAAGGTGACCTGCCGACGCTCCAAACCCAGAACCGGAAGCCTTTATTTAATTCGCCACACATACGATAAGCTGTAGAATCTCTTCGGGCTGAGATGAATTGCGGAATTGATCTGAGCAGCAGTTCCGACTGCTAAAAAAAAAAGCTTTTATTTGTCCAATTTGAACATTCTTTGATACCCCTTTCTCTCCTCGACCTCCAGAGAGTTGTGTGGTGGTGGGGGAGTTTTGGGAGGAGGATAGCATGATGGGAGGGGAAAGGGAAAGGCAGCATGAGTGGAGGGAAAGGAAGGCAGCAAGAGGGGAGGGAAGGCAGCAAGAGGGGAGGGGAAGGCGGCGTGAGGGGAGGGAGGCAGCATGAGGTGGGGAGGCAGCATGAGGGGAGGGGAAGGCGGCATGGGGGGGAGGGGAGGAGAAGGGGAATGAGGGAGGGGAAGGTGGTGTGAGGGAGGGGAAGGCAGCACGAGGGGAGGGCAAGGCACAACGTGGGGGGGGGGTGGAGGCAGCGTGAGGGGGGGAGGCAAGCATGAGGTGGGGGAGGCAGCATGAGGGGAGGGGGAGGCAGCATGAAGGGGAGGGGAAGGCAGCATGAGGGGAGGGGAAAGGCAGCATGAGGGGAGGGGAAGGCAGCGTGAGGGGAAGGGAGGGGCAGGCATGAGGGGGGGAGGAGAAGGGAAAGCAGCATAAAAGGGAAGGGAGGCAGCGTAAGGGCAACGGAAGGAGGCATAAGGGGGAGGTGGAGGAAAGGCCAGCTACCAGGGCATTACCCGGGCAATAAAATGTGCCCAAACAGCAATGTTTTCTTTTTAACTGGCTGTGTTCAATGTAAAACCGGGGTGGGAGCATTAAAAATCAAACACATGCTATCTACTTGGCAAAGGCCTGCCAACATGCACGCCCCCCCACCACCCCATACGCATTCCTCCAACCTCCTCGGAGTCCATGCTAACCGTGCATAACTCACTGGCGTTGTACATCATTTCACGCGCACAACATGCACGGATGTCCCCATACCTGCATTGCAAGTGGCACGTCCCACGTGGCTTCGATGGCGCAGCACATTGCTTCCATCGTGCAAAAGCACAAGGTTCGCGAGACGGCCGCCTAACCTCCTCCACAGCACCACACACCTGGTGTGAGTTTGAGTTCAAGTTCAGATCATGCGCCCGCAACCCTCGCACCCGCACACATGTAACCAAGCATGCAGGTACGCCACACACACACCCCACGGAGAGTAATTTGTACCCCCATTTGTACACATCCGTTGTGTGCTGTCTGCATACCTCTTTGTTTTCAGAAACTACTAACTATTAATACATTGCATCAACTATTGGGACACTTATATTATATTTTGTCATGAAAGAGATCGCAACAAAACAGTAAAAAGGAAACTGTGTCCGTAATTGGTGTGAAAAAAGGACCCCTGTGGACTCATCATCATGATTTGTAAAGCAGGTTTATAAAGCACGGCATTGCGCTCATGAAGAAGAGGAAGGGAAGGTGGTGTGATGGGAGGGGAAGGAATGGTGGGAAGCTCGAGAGTTGGGAAAGGCAGGCATGAGGCAGAGATGGCGACTTGAGTTGGCAACTTGGACTCGAGTCGCAATTTGTGACTTGCGACTTAGCCTTAAAGACTTGACACTTGATTTGAGACTCAAGTTTGTCGAATTGTTGAAATGACGATGAATAAATGAACACTGTATCAAAATAAATATATCTCAGTGAATGTGTTTTGTGATTAAATTTTCATTCGATGTTCGGTAGGATGTGATTTTGTTGTTACGGTTCTCGGAACCGTATGCATAGCAACATACAGGTTGTCCGAGTCAGTTATTCATTAATATACGTGTAGTTTTCCTACTTTTGACCTAAGTGGGGAGACGAGGGAGTGTGTTGCGATGGGCTATTAGTTGGGTTATCAAATATTTTTTTCCCCTCCATTCCACTTTCCACTCTTCTCTTTTCAACTGCTGAAGTAAATTTGCCTTCGTTGCTACCTCGTTCTCGCTACCACAGCGTGACGTATCAGGTGCCTTTATCTCGTTGCTACCTCGTTTTGCTGGCCACAGCTCCCACACTACCCCTAGCGACTCGTCTGTCAGAGGCAAAATCCCGACGTTCGGCTGGACACTAGCCGATAAGCTGGCACCGCCACCATCTTCCCAAGGCAGACGTAGGGGGGCCAGACGCCTTCTGGCTGAAACCCGCCCAGGAAAGGCGGAGCAGTGAAGGGTGGTCCAATCGGCATGCTCGCTCTGGGACAATGACATCAGGTTTCGGCAAGGCTCCTCCGACCTCCGGGTTCTAAAAAGCCGCGACTCCGTGTAGTTGGACTTGGGAAGAGATATTGCAGGTTTGGTGGTCGAAGTTGGTTAGTCGAAGTGGAGTTGGGAAGAGAATTGCATAGTTGGCTGGAAGGAGAATTGAGAGGGTTTTTGAGTATTGAGAAGGAGTAAGGAGAATTGAAGGAGAGAAGTAGTCATTGAGAGTGAGTGTTCTGTTTCTTATCTCACAGCTCAACGACTCGACAACGGCCTCTTGCCTGTTCCTGCCTGCCTGCTCATTTCTAGCCCCTTTGGACTCCGCTCTTCTCCATGAGCCCTCCTGCATGACGAACGATCTCCACACGTTTAGGTTGTGCGAACAACTCAACCATTGTCGGGTGCCGCACGATGGAGCATCCTTCCCCCGAAACGCTTCAGGTACCGAGAAACTGTAACCTCAACTCCCTCCCTCCCTGCTGCAAAAAGTCCTTTCACAATTAGGGTTTTACTTTGACTGAGTGTGTGTCTGAGAGGTGTTGGGCTGTCCGTTAGGTAAGCTGTAAGATCTTTTTTGTTGTGATTTGCTTGTAATTATCTTCGCGTCAAGTTCTGGCACTGTTCTCTTTTGTAAGTTGCTTGTAAAAATTGCCACCCCACACCTCTCTCATCTTTCCTGCATTACCCCAATAAACCTTTGTTGGTGCACAGCTTTCCTCGCTTTTGAAATAAATAATTGTTGTAGATAATGTTACCAGCTCGCCTTTGTTTTTCTCATTGGTCCAGCATGGTTCGATCTAGTCCTAGCCGGGTCTTTATTCCAACGGTCCGTTCTTTCAAGCCGGTACGTCCTTGGCAGTGTCGCTCGTGCATCCGATCCAGAAAGGTGATCCCGATCCGGCAGAGTGTCCGGTTTCAAGACAAGGCGTACGAGGGCGTTGTTCCCCGTTGGTTAAACGCGTGGTTTAATTAGGTAAACCGCGATTCCATAGGCGGGAGGACCCTAGGTCCACGCGTTGAGTTTTAGCATCACGGTCGGTTAAGCGACCCGCCGCGTCACGAGATTATCCATGAGGACGGCCTACAATTCCGGGGAGTCTGGTGGGAATCGACGTAGATTTCCCCCTAGTGGTCTTCTCCCCCGACCGCAACAATATTTATAAACAACGGCCGTCAGAGTCGCGTGCCAAAGGGTGCACAAACCTCAATATGATAGATTGCGCGAGCTTGAGAAAAGGTATTATTATACACACCCAAAGTGATTCTGAGTCCGAGCTCAAGTCGACATGCATGTGTCTAGTGAGTAAAAGGAGTAAAATACGGAAGAAAAGCAATAGTAGAGCCTATGGTATCTTTCATGACATGGATTCTATGTCTTGGAATCAGTAGGCATGTATGCCCTACGGCGAATGTTGGAAATTATCGCTGCTGCTCGGGTTCAATAGTTCCACCCATTTAGCTTTTCTGTGTTTTATGGCTTCATAATGAGCCAGATGGATGACTATACACGATAGTTTTGATATATCATCAGTTTATTGAACAGTGCCTCGGTCATTGTGGCTTTGTTTGTTCGTCGTGCACGAGGAAGTTTTGCATTTTTGTAAGAATTGGCCTTTGCCATGCATCATGATCGTTGGTAAAAGATCTGTGTTCGTTGGGATAAGCCATGTAATGTTGGCGATGGATATCAGGATTTCTTGAATGTCTTACTCGGATCCGATTCCAATTCCCAACAACAAAAAGAAATCATACCTGCAACGCCTGGCAGATACTGACAGTGACACACAGTGACATTGGTAAGGGCCTGCTCTTCCTGTACATATTTATATTACATGCGTACACATGTGATAAGATCAATTAGGTGATGAGCGTGTGAATATTCATTTAAGGATGACCAATGTTATATACATACGAATAAATGTCAAGTGTGTGTGTGTGTACTTGGGTATGTGTGTGTGGGATAAATGTGTGTGTGTCAGTGTATGTCTCCTCCATAACTCCAACACATAAACTGCAGCTGAACTTTGCATGCATACTAAGAAAACTCCAAGGAAGTGCAAGAGTGAAAATTGGGTGTTTGGGTTAATAAACAACCCTTTTGAAGATAATTAATGGGCCTTATTTAATTATATCCTTCATCAGGCGATCCTCGGCCACATCGCTGTCTGGGCTTTAAGGCGTAATTTTGGTAACCTGACGGGGTCTGAAGCTGCCATGTTTTGGCCTTCTAAACTGCTTGATTGGAAAGGCGGACGATTTCTTGTACGATAAGTTTTTTTTTTCACTTTTCCTACTTCATTTGAATGCTGTTCATCATAGTTACGAATCGCTGTATACAGCATCTTTGTAGTGCTATAGTTTTCAAAAGTAAGAGTGAGTGATTTCATGCATTATATGATACGATTTCCCACGATCGACTCTCTACGGAATAATTAAAAGATCTTATTGATAATATTTTTTGGTTTTGGAGATGGATGTGTGTGTGTGTGTAGTGTGTGGTGTTGTGTGTGTGTGTGTGTGTTGTGTTTGTGTGTATGTTGTTCTCAAGGAGCAATAACATATTTCTCTGCTATCCTACTCCCCCCTTCACTCATTCTCTCTCGATCTCTCTCTCATTCTGTCCAATCCATTGTCTAATCAACTCTCACCATAACATTGCAACACTTCCCACAGTCTCCTCTCACTCTGTCTCTGGAATTCGGATTGGGTTATGTCTGGACAGTGTTTGTCTTCGGACGTGTCTGAGCTGTGTTTGTCTCTGGCCAGCTTGGCTCGAGTCCTAGTGGGGTGTTTGTTTCTCCGG
>JAXMNL010001118.1:0-14719 GCA_035128595.1 Eptatretus atami
CTTTATTCAAATCAACATTCTCTAGCTGCTTCAACTGACACAGATCACACTAAACACTTTAACCATATCAACATTCTCTTCCTGTTCACGGAACACGAGATCGAACACTAACCTCCTTTACCAATCAAACATTCTCTTACTCTGTTCCACTGAACATTCCACCAGCTAACCGCCTTTACATCAACATTCTCCTACCTGTTTCACAAGGGGACCAGATCACACTGCCTTTACCATCAACATTTTCTCTTCCTGTTCACGGACACAGATCGCAGACACCTACCGGCTTTAACACGGCATCAACATTCTTACCTGTTCAATGACCATACACAACACTACGCCTTGTTACCACACTTTCATCTCCTGTTCCGGCACAGATCCAACACTACCCTTTAAACAAAATCAACTTTCTCTTCCTGTTCACCTGACGACAGATCAAACACTACCGGCTTTACCAAGTCCACATTCTCTAACCTGTTTACTGACACAGATCAACACTACCCTTTTAACCAATCAACATTCTCTCTACGCTGTTCCCTAAGCCACAGAATCGACACTTACCCTTTTCACCAATCATACATTCCTCTTCCCTGTTTCATGCACCTATCAACAGCTACGCTTTACCCCAATGCAAGTTTTTCTCGACCTGTTTGCACGGACACAGAATCGACACTACCGCTTTTTACCATCAAGCATTCTCCCTGACAGAAAAAAAAATGGTTCACGGGACACAGAACCAACCGACTTCCTTTATTCAATCAAACATTCTCATAGCCTGTTCACTGACACAGATCAACACCACCTTCACCAATCAAACATGTCTCTTCCTGTTCACTGAGCCCAAATCAAAAACAAACCGTGGCGGACCTTGCACCAATCAAACAATTCTCTTGCTGTTCAGCTGAACCAGAAGTGCACAACACTAGCTACCCTCACCAATCGAACATTCTCTTCCTGTTCACTGATCACAGATCAACACTACCTCTTTCACCCCAATCAACATTCTCTTCCGTGTTCACTGACACAGTCACACTAGACCCTTTTACGCAATGCAATTATTCTCTACCTGGTTCACTGACACCAGATGCTCAACACTAAAGCCCTTCACCAATCAACTTCTCATTCGCTGTTCACGTGACACAGATCGACACTACCGCTTTACAAATCAACTTCTCTACTGTTCAGCTGACACAGATAACGGCCCGACCACTAACTCCTTCTGTGACTGACGGAATCAACGACCCATTTAAAGAATCTTCTCGTACCCATGTTCACCTGACGACTAGACACAGCTACCCTTTACCAAATCAACTTTCTCTACCGTGTTACACGGACACAGATCGGACAACGACTACCTTTAGCCCGTATCAACATGTCTCTAGCTCTGTTCAGCGACAAGACCACCTAGCCCGTGTAGCAAATCAACATTCTCTACCTGTTTCCGTGACACAGATCAAAACACTCGCTTTACAATTCATACATTCGTCTCCTGTGTCCTGACACAATCACACTACCCTTTTACCATGCAACATGCTTAACGCTGTTGCACTGACACATGACAACACTACGGCTTTAACCGAATTTCCCCAACATTTCTGCTACCGAGTTCAACGGACACAGATCAAGACACAGTCTCTTACAAAGTCAAGCTTTCTTTCCTGTTTCACTGACACAGATCCAACACAGCCTCTGCTTACCAGAATCAACAGTTCACTCTACCTGTGTCAGACACAGATCAGACATGACCTTGTACGCAATGCACATTCTCTGTCCTCGTATGACACGATCGACACATATTTATATCACTTCTACGAGCTTCACCACAGTGCCAGACCGCTTAGGTCTCACTTCGTCACCTGTTTCACAGTAGACACGGATCACAACTACCGATTTACAATCAACATTCTCTCCCGTGTTCACTGACAGCATAATAGACACTACCGCTTTAACTCATGAATCAACTTTCTCGACCTAGTTCACGGACACAGTCGAACACTACCCGTTTACAAATCAACATTCTTATACTGGTTCACGAAGTGCGAGCACAGTAGGACACTAGTACCTTACAATCAACTGTCTCTCTCTTATCGGCAATTCAACACTACCTATCCTCACTCTCTTGTTCACGGACACAGATCGACACACGCTTTATCAGATCAACTTCTCTACCTTTCCAACTGACTACAGAGATCAACACTACTACTCTTTATCAATCAACATTCTCTGCCTGTTCACGACAAGATCACATCACCCTTTACAATAATCAACATCGTCTCTACCTGTTCACTGACACAGATCAACACTACCGGTTTACATAATTTCTTACGCACCACAAGGATCACTACCCTTCTAACTTCTCTCCTGTTCACTGGCACAGATCGACACTGACGCTCTTTACCTCAATCTCAAGCATGTGCTGTAACCTGTTGCACTTGACACAGATCAGAAACCCGTACATATTCTTGCCGCGTTCACGACAGATAACTAGCGCTTAAAATTCAACAGTTCCTACCCTGTTCACGTGACCCAGATCGACACACCTGTTACCAATCAACATTCTCTATTCACCACGTCAATTCGTTATATCAACATGCGCACGAGTGTTCGACTGACACTCACCTGCTTTATGCAGCACATTCGCTCTAACACTGTTACTACGGGTGACCGCGATCCGACACTACCGCTTTACCAGTCAACATTCTCTCTGTCACGTGACGAAGGATACGACAACTACTACCCTTTACCATCACAGAATTCTCTCCATGTTCAGCTGGACCACAGATCGCGAACTACCCTTTAACCAAGTCAACATCTCTACCGGTCATACTGGACACTAGATGCCCAACACTACGCACGTTACGAAATCAAACTTCCTCTACCGTTCACTGACACAGATTCCACACTACCTTTACGCAAATCAACATGTTCTTCTTCGCTGTTCACTGACACAGATCGATCACTACCGCTTATCCCAATCAACATGTCTCTCCTGTTCACTGACACATCAACACGATTTACCAATCACTTCTACTGACTGGCACAATACCTCCCTACAAATCAACTTTCCTCTTCCTGTTCACTGAACAGCAGATCAACACCTGAAACCCTTTACAAATCAACATTCTCTACCTGTTCAATTGCCGATCACATGACTACATGCAACATCTCTTCACTGCGCATCACCTTAGGCTACAAATCAACATTCTCTACCTGTTCAACGTAACACAGATCGACACTACCATGCTTTACGCAAATCAACATTCTCTCTAACCTGTTCAACGACACAGATCAACAACTACCGTCTACAATAACATTCTCGACCTGTTCAGCGGACCACAGATCGACACACTCACCCTTTACACAATCAACTTTCTCTCTTTGTTCCACGGACAGCAGGAAAAATCAACAAAACTTTTCCCCTTTTTATAAATTCCCAACAACTTTTTTTCTTTTCCCTTAGAACCTGTTTCAGCGGACCAGATCAGACACTACCGCTTTACGAATAACATTCTCCTACACCTGTTCACTGAAAGCAGATCAGACACTACGTTTATCAATCAACATTCTCTAGCTGTTCACTGCACAGATCAACACTACCGCTTTACAAATGCAACAATCTGCTGACTTCGACAGATCGAATTGACCTTCATAATCAACATCCTACGTAGTGACACAGATCAACACTACCGCTTTACAATCAAAACATTCTACCTCCAGTTCACTGACACACGAATCGAGCACTACCGCTTTATTAGATCAACATTCTCATAGCCTGTTCACTTGACACATAAACACTACCCTTTACCAAATACATCCACATTTGTCCCTGTTCGAACAGTGACAGGCAAGATCAGACACGTCCCTTTATCAAATCAACATTCACTACCTGTTCACTGACACAGATCACAACTAGACCTTTACAGATGCAACTTTGCTCTACGCTGTTCACGGACACAGATCAACACTACCCTTTACAAGTCCAAACACTTCTCGTACTCGTTCACGACGAACATCACACTAACGTTTAGTCCCAAATCACATTCTCTACCTGTTCACTTGACACAGATCAGGATCACTTACCCTTTATCATCAACTTCTGGCTCCTGTTCACTGGACAAAGATGACACACCCTTTACGAATCAACATTCCCTTCTCATGTTCACTGACACAGATCAGACACTACACTCTATTACCAATGCAACATTTCTCTATCATGTTCACGTGACACGACTCAACACGACCTACCATTGTAACAATAGATCATTTCTCGTTACCTGTTGCACTGAACACAGATCAACACTGGAACCGCTTTTACAATCATACATTCTCTAACCTGTTACACGACACGATGCAACACTCACCGCCTTTACGCAAATGCACATCTTTCTCCTCGCTGTTACTGACACAGATGCAACACTGTCGCGCTTTAACCATCACAACATCTGCATTCCTGTTCACAGACACAGATCACACGACTACCTTACCAATCGAAACATTGACTCTGTACCTGTTCACTGGACACAATCAGACACTACCCTTTACTACCAAGCATTCTCTACCTGTTCACGGACACAACAGACCCACTAACCTTTACAATCAACATTCTCATACCTTGTCACTGACATCTAGATCAAACACTAACGCCTTTACGCAATCAACATTCTCTCCTCCTGTTCGACTAGACACCAGATCGACACTACCTTTCAAAATCGAATTTCTCTACCTGTTGTTCAGCGTGACAAGGTCACACTCGTTATATCAATTCCTACGTCTACTGACCGAACACATCCTTTAAAATACATTCTCACTTTCACACGTCAATACTCTTTACAAACATTTCTCACGTGTTCACACGAGACACAGATCAAGACTACCTCTTATACAATCATACATTTTCTCTAACCTGTTCACGGACACAGATAACACTAAACCCTTATTACAATCATCATAATGAATCTCTACGCTGTTTTCACTCGACACAAGATGCAACCTACCCTCTTACCAATCAACATTCCGCTTCCTGTTCACGTAACACAATTCAACACTACCGCTTTAACTAATTCAACATTCTCTTACCTGTTCACATGACACGGAGTCTGACACTACCCTTAGCCAAATGCAACACTTTCTCTAGTCCTGTTCACCTGACACAGATCACAGCTACCCTTTACCAATCAACATATCTCTTCCTGTTCACCTCAGACACAGATCCACACTACGCCTTTACCGACAATCAACATTCTCTTAACCTGTTTCACTGACACAGATCACACTACCCTTTTCAAATCAACTTTCTGCTACCTGTGCACATGAACGCAGAGTGGCAGCACTACCGCTTTACAATCAACTATTCTCTATCCTGTTCACGGACATGACAGACAACACTGACCCTTACCCAATCAACATTCTCTTCCTGTTCACGAGACAGCAAGATCCAGGTCACTACCCTCCTGTACCAATCAACATATCTCGCCTTTTCCGGTAGACACAGATCGCGACACTACCCCTTGTAACAATCATCACATTCTCCTTTCTGTTCACGCTGAACACAGATCACCACTACGCCTTCCAATCAAGCATTCTCTTGTCCTGTTCACGAGCACAGATCAGACACTATCCCTTATTCAAGTCAACATTCTTTCTGTTGCACAGACACAGTGACGAGAGCTACCCTTTAAAATGCACATTGTCTTTCTGCCTGTTCACATGACACAGTGATCGACACTACCGCTTTACCTATCGAACCTTCCTCTCTGTGGCGCTGTACAGACCTGACCCACTACCTTGTACCAACATCAAAACATTCTCTTCCTGTTTCAACGAGACACAGATTCACACACTGACAGCGCCTTTAACAATGCTAACATTCTCTTCCTGTTCATGTAACAGCACAGTCGACCACTACCTTTACAATCAACAGTTCTCTCGTCTTCGTACACGATCCTACTTACCGATCACATTTCCGTAACGCATACAGACACAGTACCCGTCTCCAATCAACATTACTCTGCCTGGTTTCACAGACACAGAGTCGACACTAACCGCTACCAATCAACATTCTCTACCTGTTCAACTGACACAGATTCGACACTACGCCTTTAGCCAAGTCAACATTCTCTAACTGTTCACTTGACACAACCAACACTTACCTCCTTTGACCAATCAAGCAGTTCTCTAGCGCTGTTTCACGGACACAGATGACACTACTAACCTTCCATATTCAATATTGCTCCGAAGATTAACATGGATTCCAAAATGAAATTGTGAATAAAAATAGAGAACGGGTCAATCCCCGCACCACAAACGAACGCTCCCCACCAACCAATTGTTGTGATTTCTCCTGAAACCTTCCGGCCAAGAAACATGCGGATCTTGTGAATGAAGCCTTCAAGCGAACATACAAATAGCATAAGGAACAGTGGAGAACACCTGGGAATGAATGGACCACACCTAGTAGAACGTGGTCCAAGATGGCCGACTGGCGGCCATTCTTGTTACTGTGCGTTTCAATGTTGTCCCTAGGCAGCCTTTTCAGAACATGCACGGGTCCGGATTTTTGCCTCAAACTTGCAAGCAAGCAACATCAGCACTGGTGATGAGTAGCACGTGCCGCCTTACACTTTATTTTGTCAATCAGATCAAAGATGGCCGACTGGGTAGCGCGGCGAGACCATTTTAATTGTAAATTAAATGAATGGCGAGCCCCGTAGTCCATAGAGCAATTAACTACCAAAACCTAAAAAACATTTTATGTCTTTTTCTCCTCGTTTGCAAAGATACTCACTGAAAATATTCATCGAACAAACAAACAAGATGAATCCCGGAGTTTATAATTTCCAACAGCACAGTCCAATTCAATGACGACGCCGTACAAGTCTGACAACGCAGGATGGGTCTTCACCTTACAACGAGGCCGAACGATTCTTTCCTTATTGCAAACATCACAATGATAGAGTGGAAACGTCTGAGCACCTGAAGGTTCATTCATTTTCAATATTCCGCATTTGAAGAGGACATTTTCAGTAAACATTTGCAAAAGGCCCACTCCCAGCCTGCGTCTCGTGCTTGGGGGCTTCCTTTGGGCTTGGGGATGCCAGACGTTGCTCGTTTTAAAGTTCGATGACCCAGTTCTTGTCGAACAAGTGGGATAATCTTACAACAGCGTGGGCGAGGACGCCACTCTCAATCCGACCGCTTCCTTCATGGCGCCCAGTGACTGTGCTCCCCTACCTCAACCGCCTCCTGTCCCTCTCTTTTTCCCTTGCATGTCCATTTGGAATATTGATGTACGGACTTTGTCTTTGCAGTTCCAGGCGTCTGGAAGAGATGACAACAGGAAAAGAGAGAAGAGAGATGAGTGGAGGGAAGCACGGTAAAACTGCAAGTAGAGAGAGTTGGGTGTCGGCTTGTGGGTCCGGGATGGATGGATGGCGTGGAAGAAGTGGGAGTGAACGCCCTGCTTTAAACCTCTGAAACGGATGGTGGAATTCTAACCGCGATCAGGAAGGAGGCGGTGTCCGATCAATGGGAGAAAAGAGGAACAAAGGAGAGAAGGGAGGTGTGCAGGAAGCCGAGAATTGAAGGAGGTTTCAATCAAGGAGGGCAAAGGCGGAGTTTACAATGGCGCGGCACGAACTGCCTGTTGTCCAAGTCAAGTGGTCCACCACCTGGCTTCCAATGTCAATTGCGTTGCTTTTTAGCCGCTCCGTTTCACCGGCGGCCAGTCGCGGTCGTCGCACTGTAGAACGACATGGCTTTGGGCAAAAACACAAAATAATAATTAGTCGGAAGGCTTTGGAGTGAGAAAAGAACGCAAACGTGTCACTGCTCAATCTGCCTCCAATAATAACAGACGAACAAGTACCAAGATGCAGGAGACAAAGGAAATAAGTGGAAACTGTTTTCATTGAGAAAGAAAATATCAGCATTTAAGTATTAATTCAAAGAGGTCGTACCAAGGTTCAGCTGGGTTTCCTCATCATGTGCAAAAAAGGTCAAGGAGATCATCGGTAGCCAGGGAGCAGTGAGGAGGCGAATGCTCTCGCACAGTAGTGAGTTGTCCTACCAGCTCACTTTTGTTACAAACAAACCAGGTCCAAATTTCAAACAATCCACGCATTGTCTGCTGTTCCAACAGGTCAAGATTTTTCACCATTCTAGTTTTCCACAAGGTGTTCAATTTTCAACGACTTCGTATTCGAACAGGTCTTATCTCACCACTTGATCTATTTCGCACAGGTCCTAAATTTCAAAAACGCACTGCCTGGTTCAAGCACAGGACTAATCTGACCACTCTGTTCCAATAGGTCCAGATTTCACACCACTGCTGTTCGCACACAAGGTCTATCTCACGACTCTAAGGGTCTAATCTGCAGACATTCTGTTCCAAAGAGCAGTATCTAATTTCACCACCACTATGGAACTATGTTGCCAGTTCCACAGGACTAATGCTGACGGCCACGATGTCTGTTCCATAGGGTTCCAATTTCACCACACTCTGTTCGTGCCTCGGACTGAATGCTGAACGCACTGCTGTGTTCGCATAGTACAATTTCAGAACCACTCTGTTTTCGATCCACAAGGTCTAATCTCACATGCTGTTCCAGCAGGTCTATCTCACCGACGTTGCGTCTGGTTCCACAGGTCTGAGGATCTCACCACTCTATTGCCACAGGTGAATGGCTCACACAGACCACGTCTATTCCACATGGTCAATTTCACTGACTCTATCCAACAGGTCTAGATCTCACCGAGACTCTATTGCCAGGCCCCACAAAAGATACCAACAGGTCTAATAAAATTTCACGCTCTCAGACATCTGGTTCCACACAGGACTAATCTGGACCACGATCTGTTCCCATAGGTTCCACAATTTCATTCAGCACGCACTGTTTGTTCACAAGGTCTAAATCTCCCGACCATTCTGTTGCCACAAAGAAGTCTAGAGTTTGCAGTCACCACCACTGTTAATTTCACCACTCTGTTCCACAGGTCTAATTTCACCACTCTGTTCCACAGATCTAATTTCACCACTCTGATCCACAGGTCCAATCTCACCACTCTGTTCCACAGGTCTAATTTCACCAACTCTGTTCCACAGGTCCAATCTCACCACTCTGTTCCACAGCTCTAATTTCACCACTCTGTTCCACAGACTACTCTGTTCCACAGATCTAATTTCACCACTCTGTTCCACAGGTACAATCTCACCACTCATTCACAATCTAATCTCACCACTCTGTTCCACAGGTCTAATTTCACCACTCTGTTCCACAGGTCCAATCTCACCACTCTGTTCCACAGATCTAATCACCACTCTATTCCACAGGTCCAATCTCACCACTCTGTTCACAGTCCAATCTCACACTCTGTTCCACAGATCTAATATCACCACTCTATTCCACAGTCTAATGTCACACTCGCTTCTCTCAAAAAGTGGTCATGTGGAGTGCACTTACCTCTCGTGGGAAGCTTACGGTGTGGTCAGTCCGTTGCCGTTGGTCACATGACTCTTGGGTACCTATGGCTAAGGTGTTTCAGGAATGCATCCAACAACGTCGGACATCAAGTTAAGAGCCACAACTAAGTCCCGCCAACGTGTTTTGGCATTTGGGCCACCATTCTAACATGCCGTTTGTGAGAGGTGAAGTGAATTCCACACTCGTCATCACTGGCTTCGACAGAAAGGGGGTGGAGGGTTGGGGGCCCGTCGGCGACATTAACGCAGGCAGATTGAGGAAACAGGAATCGATAAATTAAAAAGGTGTGAAGGTGGCAGCAGGCTGATAGGTCTCACACGAGGGGTTGGAAAGGGCAGTTTTTGGAGCTTCCTGCTCTTCTTCATTTTAAAAGGTAGAGATTGCGATGTCACTACGTTTGAATGTAAATGTTTTTTGTTGCGGTTGTGGGGTTAGATTGAGGAATTTCAGAGGAAAGTTAGGATTGAATGGAGTTGTTTGGTCCGTGGACGTGTAGGAGACATCTCGATGTCATTAAGTTGGGAAACTGTGAGCTTAAGTGTTACGTGTCACCACCCGAGGGGTGTGTGGTGTTAATAAGACAGGGATTAAGAATAAGTTCCCCCAGATTGTAATTGCCCCCCTGTGATTTTTCCCATGTTTTTGGACTACAAACCATGAAAGAAGTGCGTTTTTATAATAACACAAGGAATAACAACAAGGGAGCCAGGTGTGCCGAACAGACAGAGAGGCTCCGCCTTCTCAGGTTTGTGTGCGAGAAAGCCACGCCACGGAGAGAATGGTTGTTCGGGGTGACGGCAGGAGAGATGGAAGAAAAAGAGGTGGGTGGCTTGTTTGGACGAGTGTGGAGTGAGGGACGCACGTGGTCGAGAGAGAACGTAGCTCGGAGATGGCCTGCAAGAACAGGGCTTTGCGGCTGGCTTTCCTTCGACGCATGAAGAGACGGCACGATTCTCGTATTCAGCTGAGGGCGCAATTACTCTCATACTGAGCAAGATGAGACGGGGCCCGACGCGCCTCGTGTATGTCATTGAAAGGGATGGCGCTATTTTAAAAAGCAGCGGGTCGGTGAGGACGATCGACGCACGAAGAAGCTGCACGGGGTCTATGAGCCTTGGTGTTGAATACCACGCACAAATTGTTCTGACGTAGTTTTCCCGCTGCGAGGAGCGGCTTGGCACCATTTTTTTGGGCGCGTCGACACGTGCAGGACGAAGCTCCTCGATTCCAAGTTCCACAAAGACCACCCGTGGACCAAGCTAAGTGCCAGAATGAAGAAGGATTTTCTTTATCTCGTTTCCCTTGTCTGTTTTAAAGTCTTGTGAAGAGGCACGGACTTCAGGTTGAAATTATCTCACGATTCTAATTATATTTGAATTATTGTCCCTTGTAAATATTTGTATGTTTCATTTAATTCCGCGGTATTTTTAAGTTGCTGTGTCCAGTATTTGTCGTGGGGTTTGTACATACCCCCCCCCCCCCCCGTGCATCATGTGTGCCTCGTCGCTCCGCCACTGTGCCCACCCTCGCACGCGGCGTTATAATCTCCGAGGATCAAAACATGTCGCCCTCCGAAGGAAAACCACTCGGCTATCCGAGCTGGTCAGTGTTACACCGCCCATCACCACAATTTGGGTCGGGGGGATTAACTTTAACCGCAGCAGACCCACAACAGAGCATATTATGTTCCATGCATGTTTTTGCCTCATACATATTCATGTCTTTCTTCATGCGTATTCATGTTTCCTCATGCACGTTTGGGATGTGTGTAATGTATCTGAAAAAGGCAGCACGTATTACCAGACCGAGAAACATCAGTGCCACAGACCTCGACTAGGATCAGAGGGTCACAAACGACTTCAGTTAGCCAAAGTTGAGCACACACTTATGGATAGGGGCTCTTTAGGCAGAAAACGGCTTGAATTTCAGACAGGAAATATCCAGGAGGACTCTATCAGAGAATGAAAGAACACCTAAGGATGATACGAGTAACGCATAAGCGCTAATAGCCGGGGTAGACAGGCCAAAGAAATACGGAAAAATGCTTATAAATCCAAAGCCTAACAAGGAGGCAAAGGAAGAGTAAAATCTCGCCATGAGTCAACTAATGGAATAAGTGGGAGAGAAGGAGACAGCTATCATCGACGAATCTACAATATAGCAGACATCGGCAACGGCATGAAATGTGTCCTTCAAAGCACAAATTGAGATCACCAGTAAGGATCGCTCAGTCGGAGGGGGGGGAGAGGCATAAAATACAAGGAAACTAAGGAACGACAAGCCAAAGCAATAGTAGAACTATGAATAACCTGAGTGCATGACAAGGAGGATAAATTGCTTCATAGGCAGGAAGTACCTTAATGAATTCATATGTGTCCAGCTTTATTTGATACTAGCATCGTACAACAAGTGATTATCTTATAAGAGAATGGGGGCATAATTAGATAGCAACACAAAAGAATAGGGGGTGCATCTAAGGGAAAAAGGGGGAAGGAATCAACCAAGAGGGAGGACGACGAATAAGATCTAGTCGGTGTAAATCACAGTCACTAGATGATCAAGATGCAAAAAACTAGGAAGGATAATAAATGAGAGGAACTCACACAGCTTATAGGGAACAGGAACAACAATGGTCTCAGAGAGGCCAGATGAAAGCAAAAAGGGGGGGATAACCGTGATAGGTAGACAGCTCGAGAGAATGCTGCAATTAAAGGTGAAAGAAAGAAAGACCATACGTCAAGAGTGGGATATAAGATGTTAGGTCAACAGAGTAGTGAATTAAGAGAAAGATAAAAGTAGGAACAAAAAAAAAGGTGGGTTAGGATGCTAGAGAGCTAGACTAAAAGAGATAATAACAAGACCAAGGAAAGTAGGCAAGAGTGGATAGGGATAGGATGGAGTTAAATTAGATTTATCAGGGAGAAAAGGGTTGGGATAAGTGTCAAACAAAGTATTAAAAGAGGAGGGGGGGGAGAGAGTGGGAAGAATGAGAAGATAGGGAAGGGAAAATGCAGTAAAGGAACAGAGCAAGGGGGGAGAAGTGTGAGCAACAAGAGGAGTATTAAAAACGAAGATGATGAAGAGGGAGGTGAGATCATGACACGTGTTGGAAGATGTAGGGTTAAAATGGTATCTGCCAGAGAGGCATCAAGTTTTACATGATGATCGACACTTGGAGTAATTTAATGAAGGGGAAAAACTGATTTAAACTCTGCAGTGTTGGATAAACTGCCTGGAGCATTCTTATTCAAGAATCTGGAGATGTAGCCATTCAGACAAGTAATTAACCATTTCATTGTTTCTTTATCCGACGATCTCACGGAGAACGAGCGATCACGAAACTTAACCTTCACCTAAGTACATATTAGACAAAGTTAAGCACCCTTAAGTACACACTGTATATTTCATCACAGAGCGAAACACGTGAGACGAGAGATAAAGTGACGCGGCATCTACTGTCTGCTTGCCATGTTGTGGGTTCTCCGTAACGGGTGATTAGATGCTTCTACATTGGCAGACAGTGCCCAACTGTATTTTAAAAATTCACAATGTGGACAACAGTGCAGTACATAAAAATTTCGAACAACGTAATATCGGACTAGCACGACGTAAATCGGCAACTCACTGTGTCGTGATTTCTGTAGGAACCGTGAGATTAAAGAACCACCGTGTAATCCGAAGCCTCGATCTTTGGCCACATGTCAACGTGTGCGGTTGACACGAGCTGTGGAATTTGAGTTACCGCAGACCGAACCGGGTTACACTCTCACAGATTTCCAATACAGAAGCAGTTTGAGTGAGGAAAGTGAAGACGTCATGTAAGTGCTGTAACTATTTGAGATACGGTAAACACCTTGGACAGTTTCTGTGGAAGATATAACATTATCAGTGAAGAAGGGCACCGAGGTGAGATTGGAGGGATGATAATGTGAAAGAAGGGGAGAGGCCTGAATGTAGTTTGGCTACCTTGTGTGTGGTCAACCCACCAAAAAGCTGTGTGGGACTGCTGCTTGCACACTTTTCATCGTTGGTGAGCCTTCAGAAAAAGTTTGCCAACGGCTCCAGACACGTTCTCCAGCTCTACATACTGAGATGCTAAGAAAGGGGTAAGGTAGCAATGAGATTTGCAGCAGGAAGGTGTCAACAAAATAAAATGGAGGGAGGGAAAGGGCGGGTGCAGACAACCTTGGGGAGAAAGGTGTGTTGACTAACAGGAACTGATACTCCAGTCCCCCACCTTTTGGGTGGTATGAGGAATAGATATCTGCAATAGAAAGCTAAATGTTCACTGTGTTAAGCAAGTTGCCGAGATGGTTGCAGGTAACAATTCAGCAATCAGCGCCGTGATCTAATCAGGTTGGAAAACTGTCATGAGGAGTCGATATCTGCAATATGAAAGTTAAATATCAACAGTTTTAGAACTAACGCGGAGAGAAAAAGCACATGGACGGATGATCGGTCGTCAGACGGAGCTCATTTTAATGCGCCATCTCCAGCCTTGTCGGAGGGCGGGGGACAAAAAAAAGGCTGAAGAAAAGAGGAAGGAAAGGTCAAATTTATCGTAAGAAGCAAAATAACTGACACTCACCTGGTTCAGTGGGAAAGAGCTCATGAGGGCGACGAGAGGCCCTGGACCGCACGGAGCACCTTGGTGTCATGGGAGTTCATGCATGCGATGAGACCCTGTTGTAGTGGCTTCAAGCTGGCAAGAACTGCGCATGGAGGGGCACCGTCAGCAGAAAGGACAACACCTCAAGGCCCGTACACACGTCGGCCAGGTCAGCCTGCGACTTGTTCCTGGAGAAATATTCACGACACACCTGTGCACAAGAACACGTTAAAGAATGCGAGATGAACCGTCAGATCAAAGAACTCACGACAGTCATGAGCAGTTCTTCCAACCACTGAAGCTTGAGCACGGCACCGTGCCACATGCTGGACTTCAGAGCGATTTGGAGGAGTGTCATGGAGCGATGAGACAACATTTCCCCGTAGAGCCCAACACAGGATTCTGGGTGTTCACCTGCAGGCACATAGCAAGGTCTTTTGAACCAAAAAAACTGCATCTTGGGAAATTAAGTTGAGAGCTAAATTTTCATCCTCCATTTAAACATCTCAGTGATCTTCAAAGGCAACACAACACTTTACTCCATATTCTTTTGTTAACAATGTAATAGATTATTCTGCATGAGTTGGGCAGAATGACAAAACTATGGTATCTCCTCCCCAGTCTATACCCTCTT
>JAXMNL010001120.1:8437-18656 GCA_035128595.1 Eptatretus atami
GTTTCATCCCGTATATTATGGAGGTTCTATCAGGTTTTCCTTTGTCCTCGCACCTCTTTCTCAAGCATTTGGTTATTGGATTTGCTATGTTTCTCTTTGTGAGTTTCATACCAAACTATATCTGATAACGCCCGATTTATGAGCTGTTTGCTGTATTAACGTGTTTTCTAAATTTCCGAACCAAATTTTTTTTCCACCCGTCACACGCAGCTGTTTACAAAGAATAATGTTTGTGAACATCTCCCTGAAACGTCTATGTAAATGTGACGTTGTTTTTCAGTGAAAGCTACTCCAGGTTTCTGGGTTGTCGACAGTAAGTACTGTAGTTGGTAATCACACTGACTCCAACCTGCTGATTCCCGAAAAATTGCCGGATATCGGCAAGCGGTGTGAGTGTGTGTGTGTGTGTGTGTGTGTGTGTGTGTGTGTGTGTGTGTGTGTGTGTGTTGTGTGTGTGTGTGTGTGTGTGTGTGTGTGTGCGTGTGTGGTTTTCAAATTCCTCCCAAAGAGGTATTTGCTTTCTTCTCAAACGATACAAACAATTCCGATGAAACTTCATGACAACCTTCATCACCCATGACGTACCAAAGTTTGTGCATGACATTACAAAAATCTGGCTCGAAGGGGATTTAAGGGGAGTTCCCCCACACACCTTTAATATATGTGTTTGCTTTCTTCTCCAAAACTACACAAACAATTTCCAGTTCCAGAAAATTTGTGGTAAAATGAACCAAAAGCAATCACTGAAAACATGGAAGTACCTTCTGCTCAAATACGACCTAATGATCCAATCGAGCATGAACATCAAAAGAAAGTGTTGCGACCAAATATCAAACTTAGGTACAAGAAAGAGAGAAGAAGGCATTGCTCATTGAGGTGTTAATACCAATGATTTTGGACTAAACGATGCAGAAATCAAGAAAATGACCAAACACCAAGATCTCAAGAATGAAGTGAGAAGATCTTGGAAGTTGAAGAATGCCAAAGTTATACCAGTGATAGCTGGACCTACAGGAATGATGATGGAAGAAACACACAGGGATATTAAACATACGGGCAGTACCCTTGGGCGCTCACCTGGTAAAGGCTGGATAAGATACCCAGGCACCCACTGCTAGGCATGGATGATCCACAAAATATATAATGGAAAGAAAGTAAATAAATACCTATGGATTTTGGTTTTAATGCCATGAACTAACTTTGGTGCATCACGGGTGATAAAGGTTGTGGTCAAGTTTCATCGAAATTGGTGTGTGGTTTCAGAAAAGAAAACATACAATTTGAAGGGGGGGGGGACCCCCCTCTCCCCATAGACCCCCCGAGACCCCAATGTTTTTTTATTGTCGTGAACAAACTTTAGTACATCACGGGTGGTGAAGAAGGTGGTCAAGATTCATCGGACATCAAAGTTTTTGCAGATGTGCCAGCGGATTACATTATAAACTCTGTTGTGCCATTGTGTGTACAGCTGTTCTGACATGAGATTGTTATTGTGTGTGTTTTCGGTCATTCAGCAAAAATATCATTCTCTTTACTAACCACACCTCAACCCCTCACCTTTCACTCTCTTTTTGTTTTCATACTCCTATCTCTCTCTTCTCTCTCTCTCTCTCTCTCTTCTCTCCTCTCTCTCTCTCTCTCTCTCTCTCTCTTTCACCCCATCCTCGCATCCCTCCCTCCCATGGTATAGCAACGTTTGGTGAGGCATAGCTCTCCCCACCTCCCCCCTTTCTCGCTCTTCCCCCTTCCTAGCTTCCTCTCCTTCCTGCCTCCTTCTCCCCTCCCTCTATCCTCTCCCTCTCTCTCCCTCCCCTCCCTCCTCTGTCAACCCCCCTCCTTAACACCCCCGTCAGCGAAGCAACGGGTTGTATTTACACGTCGAAAAATAAACGAAGAGAAACATCAAATTATATTGACTGAATAAATGGAAGCAGAACAAACTTTCGGAAAACATGGTGGAAATGTTGCAAACAAAATATCATCCCGGAAGAAAATATGGATGAAACGATAAAAGTGCCTGAAACACAGATACAAAACAGGTGTGCAAGTACCTGGACATGCAGCTCAATCTGGACTTTATGCCTGCGGGCCAGCTCTTCTTGCTGTTGGCTGTACTCTGCCATGAGCATGGTTGGCAGGAGGTTTTGCTGCCTCTGAGGAACCCAACTGCTGTTGAACCTCAGGTTTAGCAGCCACCGCCTCCAGGGCACTGGTGGAAACAGGTCACATGATATTCATGAACATCAAAGCACATCAAGGAGGAAGCAAAATTAGGAAATTACATCGGATGATCATGACCCAACATGTGGTGGTACCTTAAGACCAAGGTATGCTGCTTCCATGTCAAGTCCAATAATTAACAAGTCCAATAATTAACTTGTCTATAACAGGTTTCAACATGACAAATTGAAAAAGGGAAGAGCACAAGAAAATAAGTGAAGCATTGCTTAAAGCAGAACTTTTTATTGTATTTTCCAAAAAAATGATTATAACTTCCTGGAAACAAAAAACATGAAGTACGACTGTACAGTTATCTCTGCGACTTTAAAACAAAAAAAGAAAATCTCGAGGAATCAAATACACGAAAAAAACATCAATAGAAAAATTAAAAAATCAAATACACCTCATTTGTATTTGATGGGACAGTTATCCTTAAATTCATCAACCTTGACCTCCCACCATGACAAACTCCCACATTTCTCACAGATTATAATGAAATGGAAGGCCAAGAAGGAACCCGAAGAAGTAAAGAGGAAAGATGGAGTCATCAGGAGAAACCTGGATAGGATTCGGGTTTCATCCGAGACTCCACAACCCTCAAACCCATCCCGGTGCAGCCAAGTGAGCCTCACAGAAACATTTCTGCAAGAATTCACTTCTCCTTGGAGAGATAGATAAGGAATGAGAGGAATAGAGAGTAAAAGAGATGAAAAAAGAAGAAAAAGCAAGAATTAGAGTGAATAGAATGACGTTTACTCCACACAAAAGCTTACTCCACAGAGAAATCCTAAAATGGCCCGGACAATCTTATTGGCACCTTTTAGAAGTTGTGAGAAAAAAATTAAATTTCAAGCAGGTGATTCTCCTTTACTTTAGAATTGAACTCACCTGTGGTGAGCTGCAGGTACCTGCAATATAAAAAATCACTCATTCAACCAGTTTGAGTGGAGAAAAGGAGTCATTCTGCTGTTTTGTGTCACTGTGTGTACCACAATGAGCATGGAGAAAAGAAAGAAAACCAGAGAATTCTCTGAGGAGGTCAGACACAAGATTGTAGCCAAGCATGGATAACCTCAAGGCTACAAGTCCATCTCCAGAAACCTTGATGTTTCTGTGTCCACCGTGTGCAATGTTATCAGGAAGTTTAAGCGCCATGGCACTATCGCCAACCTCCCTGGACTTGCCCACAAGATTGCAACGAAGGATTGTTCGAATGGTGGAGAAAGCACCTCGATCAACTGCCAAACAGATTCAAGCTGACCTTCAGACACAAGGTACGACAGTTTCAACTCACACAATCCGTCGCCAACTCAATGAAAGGGGTTCTATGGAAGGGACCCAGGAGGACCCCACTGCTAGAGAGAGAGACATAAGAAAGCCCGACTGGAGTTTGCCAAAACACACCTGAGCAAGCCAAAATCATTCTGGGAGAATGTCCTGTGGACAGATGAGACCCAATTAGAGCTTTTTGGGAAAGGACGTCATCTCTATGTTTACAGAAAACAAAATGAAGCTTTCAAAGAAAAGAACACCTTCCCTGCAGTCAAACACGGAGGAGGTTCAGTGATGTTTTGGGGTTGCTGTGCTGCCTCTGGTACTGGGTACCTTAGTGTGTGCATGGCATCATGAAATCAGGAGATTACCAAGGAGGAATTTTGGAGCACAATGTTCGACCCAGTGTCAGAAAGCTGGGTCTCCGTCAAGGTCATGGTTCTTGCAGCAGGACAATGACCCCAAACATACTTCACAAATCACCAAGGAATGGTTCAACGCAAAACGCTGGACTGTTCTGAAGTGGCCAGCAATGAGTCCAGATCTCAATCCCATTGAACACCTGTGGGGAGATCTGAAAACAGCAGTTGGGAGAAGGTACCCTTCAAATCTGGGAGAACTGGAGCAGTTTGTACAAGAAGAGTGGGCCATCCTGCCAGTAGAGAGGTGTAGCAAGCTCATTCATGGCTACAGGAAGTGCTTCACTGCAGGTATTTTGTCCAAAGGCCGTGATACCAAATATTAAGTCGAGGGTGTTAATAATTTATCAATGCCACTGATTTTTATTTTCTGATGAAAAGATTATATAAGTTCTGAATCAAAAACAAAGGTTCTGTAATATTAACAGTGAAATAATGAATTGTGGAGACAAAATACTTTTGTTAATTTAAACTTATTTTTGAGAAAATTGTGAGTTATTTGAAAAAAGTGCAAGGGTGAAAATATTTTTGGCCACGACTGTATGTATGAATATAGTGGGCAACTTAGCTAAATATAGCATAACAATTGTGCATTTTGTGAGGAAAGCACCAAATTTGGCACACTAGTAGCCTATCATATTATGAACAGATTTGGATATTGGGCCATCTCAAATTCAGCCGCTGATGGCTGTGGCAGCCATTTTCCACTGCCATCAAAAATTTTGAGATGGCCCAATATCCAAATCTGTTCATAATATGATAGGCTACTAGTGTGCCAAATTTGGTGCTTTCCTCACAAAATGCACAATTCATATGCTAAGTTGCCCCACTAATAGTGATGTATATATGTATGTTAATAATATATGTATGTATGTAATATAAATATGTTGTATGTATGTATAAATAAGATGTATGTATGTATGTAAATAATGATGTATGTATGTATGATAATAATATATGTATGTATGTATAAATATGATGTATGTATGTATGTATAAATAATGATTATGTATGTATGTATAAATAATGATGTATGTAATGTATAATAATGATGTATGATGTATGTATAAATAATGATGTATGTATGTATGTATAAAAATAATGATGTATGTATGTATGTATAAATAATGATGTATGTATGTATATAAATATGATGTATGTATGTATGTATAAATAATGATTGTATGTATGTATGTATAAATAATGATGTATTGTATGTATGTATAAATAATGATGTATGTATGTATGTATAAATAATGATGTATGTATGTATGTATAAATAATGATGTATGTATGTATAAATAATGATTTATGTATGTATGTATGTATGTATAAATAATGATATATGTATGTATGTTATGTTATAAATAATGATATATGTATGTATGTTATGTGATGTGTCAATAATGATGTATGTATATATGTATAAATAATGATTTATGTATGTATGTATAAATAATGATATAGTATGTATGTATGTATAAATAATGATTGTATGTATGTTATTATAAATAATGATATAGTATGTATGTATGTATAAATAATGATGTATGTATGTATGTATATATAATAATGATGGATGTATGTATGTATAAATAAAAAAGTATGTATGTATGTATAAATAATGATGTATGTATGTATGTATAAAATATTTGTATGTATGTATAAATAATGATATATTATATATATATATGAATGTATAATAATGATATATGTATGTATGTTATGTATGTGCAATAATGATGTATGTATGTAGTATAAATAATTGATTTTATGTATGTATAAATAATGATATATGTATGTATGTATGTATAAATAATGATGTATGTATGTATGTATATATAAATAATGACGTTATGTATGTATAAATAATGATGTATGTATGTATGTATAAATAATGATGTATGTATGTATGTATAAATAATGATGTACGTATGTATGTATAAATAATGATTTATGATGGATGTATAAATAATGATATATGTATGTAGTATGTGTCAATAATGATGTATGTTTGTGTATGTAGTCTGTATAAATAATGATGTATGTATGTAGATGTATGTATAAATATATGATGTATGTATGTATGTATTAATGATGTAGTTTGTATAAATAATGAAGTATGTATGTATGTATTAAATAATGATATATGTATGTATGTATGTGTCAATAATGATGTATGTATGTTTGTGTATGTATGTCTTGTATAAATAATGTATGTATTGTATTTTATGTATGTATAATAATGATGTATGTATGTGTGTTATTGTATAGTCTTGTATAAATAATGATGTATGTATGTTATTTATGTATGTATTAAAGAATGATTGTATGTATGTAAAATAATATTTGTATGTATATATGTATGTATGTATGTATAAATAATGATGTATGTATGTTTGGATGTGTAAATAATGATGTATGTGATGTATGTATGGATGTACAAATAATGATGTATGTATGTATTAAATAATGATGTATGTGTGTGTATGTATGTTTGTATGTATAAATAATGATGTATGTACGTATAAATAATGATGTATGTACGTATGTATGTATGAATATGATGTATTTATGTATAAATAATGATGTAGTGATGTATGTATATATGTATAAATAATGATGTATGATGTATGGATGTATAAATAATGATGTTTGTATGTATGTATAAATAATGATGTATGTATGGATGTATGTATGTAATGTATAAATAATGATGTATGTATGTATAAATAATGATGTATGTAATGTATAAATATGATGTATGTATGTATGTATGTCAATAATGATGTATATGTATGTTTGTGTATGTATGTCTGTATAAATAATGATGTAGTATGTATGCATGTTTGCATAAATAATGATGTATGTATGTATGTATAAATAATGATGTATGTATCCTTGTATATATAAATAATGATGTATGTATGTATGGATATATAAATAATGATGTATGTATGTATGTATGTATAAATAATGATGTATGTATCTATGTATATATAAAATAATGATGTATGTATGTATAAATAATGATGTATGTATGTAGTATATAAATAATGATGTATGTATGTATGTATAATAATGATGTATGTATGTATGTAAATAATGAGTATGTATGTATAAATAATGATGTATTTATAAATAATAATGTATGTATGTATGTATAAATTCCTCGGACATGCATTTACCGATCTTGTTCAAACTTGGCCCCCAGATAATGAATGATGGTTTACATATGCAGTTCAATGTTTTTCGAGATCAGATCCAAGATGGCGACTGGCGGCCATGTTTTTACTTAAATGTGTCCCCAATCATTTTTCGACATGCATGGTCCCATTTTGTTCAAACTTGTAAAGCACAGTGCATGATGGCAGGCACTTTTCCCTTCATTTATTTTGTGATCTGATCAAAGATGTCCGACTGGTAGGCTGGTGGCCATTTTAGTTGTACATCATTTGAGCGGCTTTAACTCCACACAGCAAGATTACTAAAACAATGGGGACTGTGACATTTAATGTCTTTTTTACTTGTATTTACTTCAGCATTTGTTTTCAATGTATAAAGTGCATTAAAACACTGCAATCTTACTTTCTTTTTCCGTTTTGCTTTCTTCTTGGTTTGCTGCAGTTTCCTTTCAGTCTCCATCGAATCAGTTCCTCTTCTCGCTGCTGTTCATTTGCTATGAGAACAAACCACAGGTTTTGTTTCATCAAATCTCTACCCCACATCTGCACAAGCTGCCCGCCGAATAGGAAAGTCACCACACACAGCCATTAACCTGTCAAGTTAGAGTTATGGACCAGGTGGCAATCATCTGTGTGGTTAATCACGTAAAAGGTGAAGAAAGGAACTTCTCAATAGTTCATAAGGTATTCTGAATCATCAATATATCGCAGAGTGAAGGAGAACAGCATGATCGCATGGGCTTTTCAGCAATGTCGATTGCAGAAGCTGCCAAGGCCTCAGAAGCAACCAAAAACAAAAATGACATCCGAATACCCAACCCAGTTGTGTGCCAATCATCAGTTTTATGGTGAATTGTACTTTGAGCAAAAAGGCAAACGGAAAGAAAATGAGAATTTTGGGTGTACCATCCTGAATATACAGTGCCCATGAAAGTGTACACCCCCTTTCAAAAATGTCACCTTTGTTGCCTTATCGCCTGGAATAAATTGCATTAAATCAGACTTTTTCCACCTTCATGAACACATTGTACCCACAACTTCCATGTGAAAACAAATTGCACAAATTTCAGGAAATTAAATAAAAATGCAAAACCTAAAATATCTCTGTTTGATAAGTGTCCACTCCCCCCCCCACCCCCCCCCAACATACTTGCAATTGTAAGTCAGCTCAGGTTAACCAATCACCTTCAAAATAACACACCAACTTATATGACCTCCACCTGTGTAAAATGGCAGTGCTTCTGATTATTTCAGAATATAAACAGCTGTTCATGTTGGTTTCCTCAGTTGGGCGTGATTTCACAGCAAAGACTCAACCATGAGAACCCAAGGAGCTTTCAAAAGACAGACGGGATAAAGTTGTGGAAAGGCACACATCACGGGTGTATAAAAATATTTCAAAGCCTTGAATATCCCTTGGAGCACAGTCACAACAACATTAAGAAGTGGAAGGCATATGTTACCACCAAGACTCTGCCGATACCAGGCCGATAATGGATGACCAAGCAAGGAGGAGACTGATCAAAGAGGCCACAGAGGCCAATGGCAACTTTGAAAGTGCTACTGCCTTTATGGCAAAGACTGAACACTGTGTGATGTGACAACAATATCCCAAGCACTCCACAAGTCTGGCTTGTACGGTCGTGGGCAAGAAGGAAGCCATTACTCAAAAAAATCCACCTTGAGTCCCTTTGAGTTTGCAAAAAAACACTCCAGATATTCTGAAGCCATGTGGCAAAAGCTTTGTGGTCTGACAAAACCAAGATGGAACTTTTTTGCCTCAAAGCAAAACGTTACGTTTTGCGAAAACCCAACACAGCACATCACCCAAAGTACACCTGTGAATCATGGTGTTGTCAGCATCATGTTATCGGGACATTTCTCATCAGGAGGACTGGGGCACTTGTCGGGGTAGAAGGGAAAATGGATGGAGCAAAACACAGAAAACCCTCGAGGAAAACCTGCTGCCCTCCACAAGAAAGCTGAAATTGGACATAAGTTCACCTTTCAGCATGACAACGACCCGGAGCACACAGCTAAAGCTACACTGGAGTGGCTGAGGGACAAAAGATCAATGTTGTCAAGCTTGACATTCTCGTGTGTTTATGCTTCACAGATCATGAGAATCAAACATTTGGTGAAAAGGACTTCGAGTTCCTGGTTCCATCAAGACCAGAAGCTATATTCTCTGCTCTAAAGCTCTTCGAAAGTTGAGTGATGCCTGTTCTGTAATTGCCCTGCTTAATAGTTCTTGTTCATTGTCCATGCAATGCGTTTGTGTCTCGAGTGGCTTTGCGTGTCCTTGTTCAACCATGCGTTACTTTGAGTCTCGTTCAAGTTTGTTGGTGGATTTCCTCCATCCTCATTTTCTGTTTTTTTCATTCACCTGCTTGTTTCACCATTAACCAACCATCAGTGTGTTGCTTTTTCTGCTCTGTCACCATAGTCTTATGTGAGCCCGAATTTCATCGAAAAATGATTTGTTGGATGAAAATTTGTTTGAAATTTGTTTGAAAAAATGAAAAAAAACATCGAAAAAAAAAAATGATCAAACAATCAAATTATATTCACTTAAATATGGAAGCAGGAACAAAACTTTCGGAAAACATGGTGGAAATGTTGCAAACAAAATCATCCAGAAAGAAAATATGGATGATACTATAGAAGTGCTTGAACACCAAGATACAAGACAGGTATGAAAGTACCATGAAATGTTGCTGAATCTGGAATTGGTGCCTGCGGGCCAGCTCTTCTTGCTGTTGTTTGTACACTGCTATGAGCACGAGTGGCTGGAGGTTTTGCTGACTCCGAGGAAACACCAACTCCTGCTGAACCTCAGGTTTAGCAGCCAGCACCACCAAAGGCACTGGTGGAAACAGGTCACATGATATTCATGAACATCAAGGCACATCAAGGAGGAAGCAAAATTAGAAAATTCCATCGGATGATAATGACCCAACATGGTGTGGTACCTCAAGACCAAGGTATGCTGCTTCCATATCAAGTCCAATAATTAATCCCTCGCGAGCCGAACTCTTGTACAAGCCATTCCACTGCGGACTCTGACACGCGTCGAAACTCTACGTCCCCTTAATTTTCTTCCCCAAATCCCATCTCTAAATC